>JAJPUD010030022.1:0-13455 GCA_023553655.1 Myrmecobius fasciatus
TTTTGTTCAGATCTGGTCTTTTCATTAGAAATACGTGAAATTCTCCTGTATCATTGAATGACCATCTTCTTCCCTGGAAGATGATGCTCATTCTAGCTGGATAACTTATTCTTGGCTGTAATCCAAGTTCTTTTTCCTTTCAGAATATCTGATTCCAGGCCCTTTGATCCTTTAATGTGGAAGCTGACAGATCTTGTCTAATTCTAATTACAGTTCTTCGGTATTGGAACTGTTTCTTTCTAGCTGCTTGCAATATCCTTTCCTTGGTGTGATAGTCCTGAAATTTGGCCATGATATTCCTTGGGGTTTACTTTTGGGGTCTCTTTCAGGAAGTGATCGGTGAATTCTTTCAATGGAGATTTTGCCTTCTGATTCTAAAACATCAAGGCAATTCTCTTTCATGATTTCCTGGAAGATAGCATCAAGGTTCTTTTTTTCATCGTAGCTTTCAGGGAGTCCAATAATCCTTAGATTGTCTCTCCTGGATCTGTTTTCCAAGTGAGTTGTTTTTCCTAGGAGATATTTCATATTTTCTTCTATTGTTTCATTTTTTTGTTTTTGTTTGACTGATTCTTGAAGTCTTATTGAGTCATTTACTTCTATTTGTTCAATTTTAATTTTTAAAGTATTTCCTTCAGTTATCTTTTTTAGGTCCTTTTGTAGCTGGCCAATTGAATTTCTTGATTCAATGAATTCTTTTTCCATTTTGCCAATTTTATTTTTCAGTGAATTGTTGTCTTTTTCCAATTCACCAATTTTGTTTTTCAGTGAATTGTCTTTTTCCAATTCACCATTTTTATTTTCCAGTGAATTGGTGATTTTTTCCAATTTATCAATTTTGTTTTTCAGTGAATTGTTGTCTTTTTCCAATTCACCATTTTTATTTTCCAGTGAATTGGTGATTTTTTTCCAATTCACCATTTTTATCTTCCAGTGAATTGGTGATTTTTTCCAATTCACCAATTTTGTTTTTCAGTGATTTGTTTTCTTTTTCCAATTCACCAGTCCTGTTTTCCAGTTTTTGATATCTCTGTTGCATTGATCTCAATTTATTTCCCCATTCTTCTTCTAGCTCTCTTTTGAGATTCTTTATGCAATCTTCCAGGTAAGCCTTCTGAAAAGGAGACAAGCTTAAGTCTGCCTTTGTGGCTTCATCTGGGATTGTTTTCAGAATCTCATGATCTGGGGACTGCCCTACTTTCTCTCCGTAGAAGCTGTCTATGGTGAGAGTTCTCTTCTGCTTCTTGCTCATGATTTTGAGCTGAGGTATCAGTCACCAGCAGGGAAATCTGCCGCAGTTTCAATTTGCCCTGGGGCAGTTTGCTGAGTTGACTTCCAGTCTGAGGCTGGCCAGCTAGATCCGCACTAGGACCACGCTTTCAGCTGCTCTCAATCCACCCTTTACCAAAGGCAGATCTGCCAAAGCACCTGCCCGCAGGCAGAGCAAAGTGGCCCAGACATCTCCCAGGGACTTCCTGGGTGCCTAAAATCTGCCTCTGTCACAGCCTGACTTCCGCACTGGCGTCTGATGGCGGCCACCAGCTGATTCCCCTGAGGCTAACCTTCTCCGGAGTTTTTTCAAAGTAGATTGTTGATAGAAGTGCATTGTAGTCCAAGTCTTTGGTGGAGCTCTCACTCCAAAACCAGTTCAGAGGCTCAATTTGTCTGGGTCTGAGGGAAGGTCTCAGGAGCTCACAGAGATCGCTGTCTGCAATTCACCATATTGGCTCTGCCCCCCACCCTATTTTGTCATCACAAAATATTAGACCTAGAAAGAAACAGAGGTCTAGTACCATCCAGATCTATAATTTGGCAAATGAGAAAATGGAGTCCAGAGGAAGACAGATGACTTTTTTCCAAGATGATGCAGCTAGTGAAGCACTTCATTAGGATTTAGCCAACAAAATGCAGAGCATTTGTAGTGCTTATTAGTAATTGAGTAGTAACAGCCACTGATAAGATATTTATTAAAACACTCATGATGTCTGACTACACTGTTCAGTACAAACTATAATGCAGCATCCTTGTACTGAATTTTTACTTGAGGGCTGCACAAAACAGACCAACAAACCCTCAGTGATTTCCACCTAGAAGACTTGCAAAGGTCTGTTCTCTGTTCTCCTCCTTTTCCTCTCTGTATGCTTGGGATAAATTACATCAGAGTAGCACAAATGGAAATCAGTTTTCCTTACTGATATGGATGGCTACTCAATGCAAACCTCAAGCCTTTGCAAAAATTTTCAGCCTGGAATTTGCATTCGAATGTTGGTGGTTTCAATAAATATTTTGCTTCTATCTCTTCTCTGATTCCTTAGGAAGTCAACCCAGGGAAGAGAAATTAATATGATTTTAAAGAGGAAGAACTAATCTACATGTTGGACCCACACAGACTCTGTCTATACTTGTATTTCCCACATATAAAGTATTACTCAATAGCCTTTCTTTCATTCATCCGTCTGTTCATTCATTCTTTTTTTTTATTAAAGCTTTTTATTTGCATAACTTATATATGGGTAGTTCTTCAACATTGATCCCTACAAAGCTTTCTGTTACAAATTTTCCCCCCAGTCCCCTCCCCTCCCCTAGATGGCAGGATATCCACTACATGTTAATTATATTAAAATATTTGACAAGTCGAATATATGTATACATGTTTCCATACTTATCTTGCTGTGCAGGAACAATTGTATCTACATGCTGTTCATTCATTCAATACTAATTGTGCCAAGGATTGTGCTAGGTCACAAATATACAATGATAAAAGCACTGGCCTGCCCTCAAGGAGCTTATATTCTACAGAGGAGAGAGCCAGGTATACTTAGATAAATGAACAGATCCTGGGTTTGCAACTAAGCCTGCAGCATTGTGTATACAGCTGCATATGGAAAGAGAGATTACAGATTGGCTGAGTACAAGGGACAAAGTTGGGACTAGAATTCCATAGGAAAAAAACATATGGGTTCCTGAGAATCCTCATATGAAAGGCACATACACAGAGGAACCTCTAGGGAATAGAGAAGAAAAGACTTTGGAAGCTGCAGGCATGGGGAAGGCTGAAGATTTCTTACCATGTTCTTGATCCCCAGCTTGCCTTCCTAGAAACTTTGGGGAGAGAACTTCTCTTTGAGTGAAGTCAGGCACTCCTTCTTGGTTTTATCTGAGATCTTATTTCTCTGACATTGAAAGAGCTCATTTAAAGGATAATTTTTATTATATTAAATTAAAAAGGTTTTGTACAAACAAAACCAATGCAGACAGATTAAAAGGAAAGCAGTAAACTGGGAAAAAATTCTACATCCAAGGATTCTGATAAAAGCCTCATTTCTAAACTATATAGAGAATTGATTCAAATTTATAAGAATACAAGCCATTCTTCAATTAATGAACAGATAATTTTCAGATGGAGAAATTTTTTTAATTATTATTTTTTATTAAGGCTTTTTATTTGTATAACATATGTATGGGTAGTTCCCCAGCATTGATCTTTACAAAGCTTTCCATTACAAATTTTACCCCCAGTCCCTACCCCTCCCCTAGATGGCAGAAGTCCACTACATGTTAATAATGTTGAAATACTTGACAAGTTGTGCAAGAAAAATCCTATCTACAAGAAAAAAAAAGAAAACCAGAGAAAAGCAACACAATACAAGCAAATAGCAATAGAGATCATGAAAATGTTATGTTGTGGTCCATATTTCATATCCCTCTCTCTGGGTGTATATGGTTTTCTTCAGTGAACAATTGGAACTGGTTTGAAGCATTTCATTGTTGAAGAGAGTCATGTCCCTTAGAACTGATCCTCATATAGTATTGTTGTTGCCGTGAATAATGATCTCCTGATTCTGCTCATTTCACTCAGCATCAGTTCATGCAAGTCTCTCCAGGCCTCTCTGAAATCGTCCTGCTGGTCGTTTCTTACAGAGCAATAATATTCCATAACATTCATGTACCATAATTTATTCAGCCACTCTCCAATTGATGGGTATCCCTTCAGTTTCCAGTTTCTAGCCACTACAAAAAGGGCTGCCACAGATGGAGAAATTAAAACCATTTCTAGTCATATGAAAAAATGCTCTAAATCTCTAATGATCAGAGAAATGCAAATGAAGACAACTCTGAGATACCACTACATACCTGTCAGATTGGCTAAGATGACAGGAAAAGATAATGACTTACATTGGGGGAGAATGTGGGAAAACTGGGACACTGATACATTGTTGGTGGAACTGTGAATGGATCCAACCATTCTGGAGAGCAATTTGGAACTATGCTCAAAAAGTTATCAAACTGTGCATACCCTTTGACCCAGCAGTGTTTCTATTGGGCTTATATCCCAAAGAGATCTTAAAGGTGGGAAAGGGACCCACATGTGCAAAAATGTTTGTGGCAGCCCTTTTTTGTAGTGGCTAGAAACTGGAAACTGAATGGATGCCCATCAATTGGAGAATGGCTGAATGAGTTATGGTATATGAATGTTATGGAATATTATTGTTCTGTAAAAATCAACCAGCAGGATGATTTCAGAGAGGCCTGGAGAGACTTACATGAACTGATGCTAAGTGAAGTGAGTAGAGTCAAGAGAACATTGTACATGACAACAGCAAAGTTATATGATGATCAACTGTGATGTACATGGCTCTTTTCAACAATGAAGTGATTCAGAGCAATTCCAATAGACTTGTGATGGAGAGAGCTATCTGCATCCAGAGAGAGGACTATGGGGACTGATTGTAGATCACATCATAGTATTTTCACCTTTGTTGTTGTTGTTATTTGCTTGCTTGTTTTTTCTTTTTCTTTTTTCCCCTTTTGATCTGATTTTTCTTGTGCAGCATGATAAATATGGAAATATATTTAGAAGAATTGCACATTTTAACCTATATTGGATTACTTGCTGTGTAGGGGAGGGAGGAGGCTGGCAGTGAGTGAGAAAAATTTGGAACACAAGGTTTTGCAAGGGTGAATGTTGAAAACTATACATATTTTTAAAAATAAAAGGCTATTATTATAGAAAATAATTAAAATTTTGAGTTAAGTTCTCTCCTTCCTTATCATCCTTCCCCCCATTAGAAAGCAAACAATAAGATATCAATTATACATATGAAATCATGAAAATATATTTCCATATTATCCATGTTGACCAAAACAGCCAAGAAAAATAAAGTGAAAAAAAGTTATACTTCAGTTTGCACTCAGAGTTCTTCAGTTCCTGTTCTGAAGATGGATAATGTTTTTTATATCATGATTTCTTTGAAATTGCCTTGGATCATTGTATTGATAGGAGTATCTAAATCTTTCACAGATCATCATCATCATAATATTGCTATTAACTGTGTACACTGATTTCCTGGTTCTGCTCATTTAACTTTGCATCAGTTCATATGGGTGTTCCTAGGTTTTTCTGTAGCTACCCCCCTCATCATGTCTTATGGAACAATAATATTCCATCACTATCACATACCATATTTGTTTAGCCATTCTCCAGTTGATGGACATTCCCTTGATTTACAATTTTTTCTTACCACCAAGAAGAGTTGCTATAAAATATTTTTGTACAAACATGTTCTTTTTCTTTTTCATTGACATCTTTGAAATACAGATCTACTAGTAGCAGTGTTTCTGAGTCAAAAAGTATATATTTTATTACTGTTTGAACAAATTGTTCTCTGGAATGGTTGGACCAGTTCACAACTCTACCTACAATGCATTAGCATTGCTATTTTTTAAATATCTCTTCCAGTATTTACCATTTCCCTTTTCTGTCATGTTAGCCAATCTGATAGGTATAAGGTTCTATCTCAGATTTGTTTTAAATAGCATTTCTGTAATTAGTAGTGATTTAGGAACTTGTCCACTCTTGTATATTTTTTGGTATATTCTAATTTGCTTAACCTCTATTTCTGTGTACTATTTGCTTGTATAAATGAGTTTTCTGGCTATTTGCTCTTTGTGATGGTCTTTTAGTATTTGGTGGGCAGTAGCTAAGCTGGTTGCCCTTCCCCTTAAGAGCAATCAGGATGTGGCTGCAGCACATGACATAGCTTTTTGGTGAGAGTTGAGTGAATCAGGTGGATGCTAAAGGTGGATGAACAGCTCTGAAAAGGTCCTTGCAAGTCCTCACATCAGAGGCACTAGTTCTTCCTGCAATCTCATACACCCAGATAAGTGTAAACTAGGTTATACCTCAAACCTTCCAGTGAGTTGGGGGCTGTGAAGCCTTCCCCCAATGGAATGGACAGATGAGAACAATTTATTCCAGTGGTCACAATGGCCACTGAAGCAGGTATAATGGAGCACTTATAGTTTGGTCAAATATCAAAGATACCCACCAAGCCATCACCAGTCATCTTGAGTTTTGTCCCACCACTGGAAGAGAGAATGAGGCTGATAACTTTGTGCAAATTTGCCTTACCTTAAACCAATTCATGGGCATGTCAATACATTAATCCATGATGTACTTGGTCTTCCTCAAATACAAAGTTATGAACAACAAGAGAAACAGCTTTCATTCTGAACCAATTATTCTCCTAGACCAACAATATTTGAGGGGGATAGAGAGATATAATTCTATCCCAGTATCTCTTAGGGATAGGCAAAAGAAGGAATAAGTGTCCAGCAATTCTCTTGTTCCTGCCCTTAAGACAGAAATCACAGTCTCCCTTGGAGAAGAGTCACCATATTCTATACATTTAACCAATTCACGGGGGCACTTAGCTTTCATAAATATATCCAAATAAATCCAAAGTTATTAGGGAAGGAAGCAAACAACTAGGAAAATTGGGAAAGTCCTTATGTAAGAGATGGTTGAATGTCAGGTTCCTGAGGAAAGCCAAGGATTTTAGAAGGTAGGGACAAGGAGAGTACATTTCAGACGCAAAATCAGGAAGGGGAATGTTTATGGGGAAAAACAAGAAGCACTCATGCTCACAGAAAAGATTTGAAAAAAGTTTTTGGAAGCCTATCTACAGACCCAGCTGCTCTTGCTCAGGATACAGCAACAGTTTATATGGGCCCAGGAGTCTTTGCAGGCCCAAATTTCCCACCTCCGTAACAGTGGATTCATTCGTAAAATATCAAAATGTTTTCTTTGCAGAAAGTATGCTCACAGTTAAGATGCTCCAGTGTGAGAAACGGTACTACCCCGTAACACCTCACTTGCCAAGGTCAATACAGCCCCAGTATCTCCAAACCAGGCCATGCTGTCAAGGCAGCTGTCGCTTCCTTATCATCAGCACTAAGCCCCCAAAACAAACTCCAGCCAAACTAGAAGCAGTCCCACCTGTTTCTCAGTTTGTTTAAAAAAGAAAGTAAGTAAGATGAGCAAAGACTCTCCCTGGAAGGGAAAGATAAGGCCTTGGATACGCCAGAATGATGCCTGCTGGAAGGAAATCTCTTTTAAACCTGTGCAAGAGAGCTTCTAGCTCGTGGGCTATTTTTCAGCTCTTTTCAAGTTCGTAGTTGGCTGAAGACATGTGAAACAAATTGGATAGCAGCTCAGCTCCCGGCACGGATGGGACACAGTTTCTCCCTGGCTGCCCTTGGTGAATGCTTTTCCAGAGGAGGCTGCAGATGCGGGTGGGTGGTGGTGGGGCCAAGCCAACCAGAGCATGCAAGAAAGGCTTGGAGGCTCAGGTGAGGCAGGATCCTTCCATGCTCCCTCTTCTCAGGCTCCTTCCCTCCAAGTCCCCCCAGGCTCAGTCTCTCAGGCCAGGTCCCCCAAGCTGACAGCTTCAACAAAGCCCAGTAGATATTTTGAGCCTGGACCATCGGAGGCTATGATTTTCAACCCTTCTGTTTTGTTTTAAGTGCAGCAGTGGGGCCCCCAAACAGTTCCAGAAAATTGTTCACTTTCAGTGTTTTATTGGCATGTGGAAATGGTTTTGTCTGGTTTTTAAGTCTGGCTGATTGCTAACCACCCCTCTTCCCGCCTATCCCTCCCCATTCCCCTCTTCCTGCCCACTCACAGAAGAGGTTGACAACTGCTAACATACAGAACAGCCCAAGCGTAATCATCCTTGTCTCTGCTGTGGCTCTCTTGCTGGGAGAAATGCCGGCTGGTTTCCTTTTCCTACATGTAGTCATAGAACAAAATGTTGTTCTGGATACAAAGGTCTTTTTTTCCTCTCTCATTTTTTCTTTCTCTTTTTCTCCCTTCTTCCCTCTCTTTGTCTCTCTGTCTCTGTGTTTTGTCTCTGTTTCCTTCCTTCTCCTCTTCTTCCTCCTCCTCCTTCTTTCTCCTTCTCCTCTTTCTTCTTTCTCTTTTTCCAATTTCTTCCCTCCTCCTCTTTCTTCTCCTCCTCCTTCTCCTCCTCCTTCTTTCTCTTTTTCCCATTTCTTCTCCTTCTCTTCCTTCTCCTCCTCCTCCTTCTTTCTCTTTTTCCCATTTCTTCTCCTTCTCCTCTTTCTCCTCCTTCTTTTTCTTTTTCTCCTACCCTTCTCTTCCTCTTTCTCCTCTTCCTCTTCCTCCTTCACCTCCTTGTTCTTCTTTCTTTTTCTTCTTCTTTTCTCTCTCTCTGTCTCTTTGTCTCTCTTTTTCTTTCTTCCTCTCTCTGTCCTTCCTTCCTTCCTTTGTGTTCTCAGAATAGAAAGGTACTCTGACCTGAGATTATCACCTTCTCCAAAAGAAAATTTCCTATTTCAGTTTAAATTCTCTGGCTTTGTTTTCCATGAGTCTTTGGAAGCTTATGTGGGAAGACCCTTAAGGATCATCTATTGTTGTCCCCCCTCATAGAATGTCAGCTCCTTGAATGCAGACATTTTTATTTTTGTTTTTGTGTCCCTAGCCACTTGTGTGATTCCTAGAACATAGGCATTTAATAAATGAGTATCAATTGATTCCTCTGATCTCACTTTCTTATTGGACTGAGGCAGAACCTGAATCTGGACACTGGGCGTGATCTGCTCAGGTCCTGTAGTATCTTAGAAACTGAGTATCAAGATGCCAGTATCAAGCAGCAACAGCTGCTTCAAAACAACAATAACAACAACAACAACAACAAGCAACAGCTTATCTTATCCTTAAAATGTCCCTGTGAGATAGATGCTATTCTTATTCTCATTTTACAGATGAAGATACCATGGCTGAAAGAAATTAAGTTCAGGGTGATATAGCTAGTAAATGTCTGAAGCAAGTCTTCCTACCTCCAACTCCAGACCTTTACCCAGGATGCTCTTGGCTACCTCATTTAGACCTTGTATTAAGATAGAAAAATAATAGAGAGGCAAGGGTTAGCAGCAGATTACTCAGTTTGGGGCTCTTCCTATGGAGCCAGTCACACATACTGGCTCCCCTTTTTTTTTCCACTTGAGGCAATTGGAGTTAAGTGACTTACCAGGATCACACAGCTAGTTAAGTATCTAAGGCTAGATTTGGGCTCAGATAAAGTCAGTGCTCTATCCACTGTACCACTCAGTTGCCCCTCTCTGGCTCCTTTCTGAGAGAGAATGACACTTTGTTAAAACGACACAGGAAATTTCTGCTCTGTCTCTTAATTGGGCATTCTCATTGGCTGTCTTCCACACTAGAACACTCTTATCTCCTCCCTTTTGCCTCTTATCCACTCTAGCTTCCTAAAAGTCCTAGCTAAAACCTCAACTTCTACAAAAAGTTTTCCCAATGCTCCTTAATGCTCCCATCTTCTCTCTGGGATTATCTCCAATTTATTCTCTGTATATTTTGTATATAGTTATTTGCAGATCATCTTTCCTCAGTAGATGGTGACCTACTTGAGAGCAGAGTCTGGTTTTTGCCTTTTTTATATTCCTAGAGCTTAACATGATGCCCAGCACTTGGTAGGTGCTTAATAAAGGCACAGTGACATGTAGGGTCAAATTAACCAAGGTCACACAACTATTAAGTACCTAAGTCAGAATTTGAACTCAGGTCTCCCTGGCTCAGAGTCCAACTCTCTATTCATTGTACCATCCTGTCTCAGAATCTAACACCCTAATTGTTCCGGGATGGAAAAAAAACTCTCTAAATCAAGCCCCCATTACCTTTTTGCCAGGGCTATTACAAGCATCTCCTAATTGTTTTTTCTGCCCCTAGTCTTTCTCCTTATCAATCCATCTTCTACAAAGATGGCAAAGTAATATTTTTGAGGCAATTGGGGTTAAGTGACTTGCCCAGTGCTAGTGTCCGAGGCTATGTTTGAATTCAGGCCCTTCTTACTCCAGGTACTCTATCCACTGCACCACCTCGATCCCCCAAAGTGATATTCTCAAAATACAAGTCTGACCATGCTGAAGAAGCCCCTTCTTAACTTGAGGCTAAAAATACAAATTCCTCTGTTTGTCTTTTGAAGTCCTTCACAATCTGTCTTCCTTCTACCTTTCCAGATTTATTACACAGTCTTCTCTTTTACACACTTTATATTCCTGCCAAACAGGCCTCCTCCCTGTCCCCAATGTTCTATGACATTCCTTTGCTCTCACTCATTTCTCTGGACCTTTCTTTGCTCAGATTGTCCTCCCAGGCCTGGAATACTGCCCCTCTCTGTTTCTGTTACTCAGAACTCTTGGTTCCTTTGAGACTGAACTCAAGACTGAACTGTCTTTTTAAAGATGTCTTTCCTGATTCCCCTAATGGATAGTAATCTGTTCCCCACCCAAAGTCCTTAGTATTTATTTTCTATATGTCTTATATTTAGTTCTCTGCTATATTTGTTGTATTGCCTCAGAAAAACACAGGGACTATTTCATTTCTGACTTTATCTTTGGTATCTAAAACAGTGCTTGGCAGGTAGTAGATGTGAAATTAATGCTTGTTGATCAAATGAATGAATAAACAGGTAAAAGAATGAATGAATGAAAAGATGGTGATAGGAATAAGGGAGGAACTACACAGGAATGCAATTCTGCAACCTCTGTCTTCTGTTTGCAAATCATGAAGTAAAATTCATCAACTAATGGTGAGTCCTCAGGTGATGTCTCTGTGAACTGAATGTGGCTGGTTGGAATGTAAGCTCTTTAAGGACAAGACCTGTCTTGCTTGCTTGTATTTGCATCCCCAGGATTTAGTATATGTCCAGCATATAGTAAGCATGTGATAAAATCTCTAACATCCATCATCTATCTAATCTATCTTTCTATCCATCTTTTTCTATCATCCATTTTTCTTTCTATGTATCTATCATCCACCTTTCTATCTCTATTTTTCAACCATCCATCTTTCTCTCTACCTGTCTATCCATCATCCATCCATTTATCTTTTTATGCTTATTTACCTTTTTATCTCTTTCTTCCTCCCTCCTTGTCTGTCCATCAGCAATTTATTTTTCTATTTTTCATTCATTCATCTCTCTCTCCCCTGTCTGTCATCATTCATCCATTTATCCATCTATTATCTTTCTTTCTCTATCCATTCATTTCTCTCTCTCCCCCTCTCTCCTTCTCTCTGTTCATCATCCATCCATTTATTTGTATTCCACCTTTCTATCTATTTTTCATCTATACATCTCTGTCTCTATCTCTGTTTCTGTTTCTCTCTCTCTCTCTCTCTCTCTCTCTCTCTCTCTCTCTCTTTCTATCCATCTACATACCTGTCTGTCTATCTCTGTCAAAAGGAATATCCGTTTATCTGTCTGTATAGTTATCTGCTTTAATTCTTTTTGACTCTAAAGAGTCTGCCAGATCTTATGTTCAGTTGAAAGAGACAAGAAGCTAATATAAGTCTCACTAATTGTTATACTTCATTACAAGAGACCTCTATGAAGTGGAAATAATTTGTAAATGTTTATCATAATAAAAACAAAACACAACAATAAAACTTTTAAAAGTAAATGAAGAGAAAACCCAAGATCATCTTTGCACTACAATGGGGCTTCCAAGAAGGACTTCAAGAAAGGATAGAAAACTGCTGTTCATCCCTTGTTTCCAAAGAATACCAATGACATCAAAGATACAGTGACATTATGGGATAAAATAGTGGATGGTGGATAATGCCTTATCTGGCAAGTGAATTGGATTTAAGTGAGACAGAGCTGTGCCAAGTCATCAGCCTCACTTATTCTTCCAGAGTTGTCAAAATTTAGTGGTAGGATGAAAGTCAAGATGATGGGCAATGATAAATAAATGTTACTTTTATTGAGAATATTATTAGTATTCTTCCTCCTCCCTTCCCCTTTTCCATCTATTGAGGTCCTTTCTATTTATCCTTTATAAATAGCTTTTAAATACCACTTTTTCCACGAAGCCTTCCCTGGCCACTCACCCTACCCCATTCTTAGGCAAATAAATACATTTTTTCCCACACAGAATAAGTAATCAGGATAACTAGCTGCCAGGAGACAGTGCTAGATTAGTGGGAAGAGATTTGAAATTTGTACCCCTTCCTAGAGTAATAATAATAATGATGATAACAAAATCATTCATAAAGCACTTTGAGGTTTGTAAAGTCTATCCCAAATGTCTTAGTGCAATTTTAAGTTTTAATACCTTAAAAGATTAAGATTAGACCCTTTTTGTAGTGGCAAGGAATTGGAAATTGAGTGGATCAGTTGGGGAATGACTGAATAAGTTATGATATATGGATTATTGGAATATTATTGTTCTATAAGAAATGATGAACAGGCTGACTTCAAAAAAGCTTTGAAAGACTTAACATAAACTGATGCTGAGTGAAGTAAATAAAACCAAGAGAACATTATACACAGTAACAACAAGATTATGCGATGATCAACTATAATAGACTTGGCTCTTTTCAGCTATGAGGTGATTCAAGGCAATTCCAATAAACTTGTGATGGAAAGTGCCATGTGCATCCAGAGAGAGAACTATGAAGATTGAATATGAATCAAAGCATAGTATTTTCACTTTGTTGTTGTTTGCTTGCTTGTTTTTTCCCTTTTAATGTAATTTTTCTTGCACAGCATGACAAATATAGAAATATATTTAGAAGAATTGCACATGTATATTGTTGGAACTGTGAATGGATCCAACCATTCTGGAGAGCAATTTGGAACTATGCTCAAAAAGTTATCAAGCTGTGCACATCCTTTGACCCAGCAGTGAATGGCTGAATAAATTATGGCATATAAATGTCATGGAATATTATTGTTCTGTAAGAAACAACCAGCAGGACGATTTCAGAGAGACCTGGAGAGACTTGCATGAACTGATGCTGAGCGAAATGAGCAGAACCAGGAGATCATCATACATGGCAACAACAAGACTATATGATGATCAATTCTGATGGACATGGCTCTCTTCAACAATGAAATGTTTCAAACCAGTTCCAATTGTTCAGTGATGAAGAAACCCATATACACCCAGAGAGAGGCCTGTGGGAACTGAGTCTAGACCACAACATAACATTTTCACACTCTCTATTGATGTTTACTTGTATTGTTTTCCTTCTCAGGTTTTTTTTCTTTCTTGCATAGCAAGATAACTGTATAAATATATATATATATACACATATTCAATCTGTCAAATATTTTAACATAATTAATATGT
>JAJPUD010030023.1:0-13454 GCA_023553655.1 Myrmecobius fasciatus
TATTCTGTTTCCTTCTGACTTTTCTGGCATGTATAGTCTTGTATTACTTAAATTTGCTTTCTTTTATATTTGAAGATATGTCTCCCAGCCATTTGCTGAATATGCTTTCCATTACATTGCTAAATTTAACCACAGACCCTTTTTTTGTTTGTTTTCTGAAGGCAATCTTGGAGTATTTCTATCTGGATTTTGTTTTCTGTGTTCAGAGATTCAGGGCTTTTTTTTTTTTTTTGGGGGGGGGAAACAGGTGTGGTAATGAAGGTTAAATGATTTACCACGCTCAAACACACAGTGTGAAATGTTTAAGGCCACATTTCAACTCAGATTCTCCTGTCTCCAAGGTGAGGTGCTCTATCCACTGTACCACCTCAAGGAAATCTTGTGTCATTTCTTGCATTGTAACACTGATTCTTTTAATTTCCTTCTCCTGCCCCCAGGGGTTTTTGTCAAATAATGGGTTTTTATTCCAAAAGCCTGGATCTTTGAGCTTATCCAACAGAAAATTACTTTGATTATTTATTATTAAGTATTGTATACTTAATTTTTCCACTGATCCAGTACTCTCTTTCTTAGCCAGTAACAGATAATTTTGATGATTATCACTTTATAATATATTTTGAGATCCAATATAGTTAAGTAATCTTCTTTCAAGTGTTTTTGTTGTTTATTCCTTTGACATTATTGACCTTTTGTTCTCCCACATGAGTTTTGTTACTTTTTATAGTTCTATAAAACAATTTTGGGGAGTTTAAGTAATGTAATAATGAATAAGTAGATTAATTTAGGTATTTTTATTATGTCAGCCTACCCATAAGGAATTAATCTTTAATTTATTAACCAATATATTTTATAAAAGCTTTTTATTTTCAAAATACATGCAAAGATAATTTTTAACATTCACCCTTGAAAAACCTTGTATTCCAAAATTTTATCTTTTCCTTTTCCTTACCACTCCATCCCTAGACAGAAAGTATTGCAATATAAGTTTAACATGTGCAAAATTTAATATTTTTTCCATTTGTTTACTTCTGACTTTATTTTGTGTGAAAAGTATTTTGTAATTGTGCTCATATAGTTCCTGGCTTTGTCTTGGCAGGTAAACTCCCAAACATTTTATATTGTCTATAGTTATTTTAAATGGAATTTATCTTTCTATTTCTTGTGTTGGACTTAGTTGATTACATAAAAGAAGCATGATAATTTTTATGAAGTTTTGTGTAGTTAGTGAGTTTGCTAATTGCTGTTAATTATTTCAATTAGTTTTTTTTTTAATTGATTCTCTAGGACTCTCTAAATATGCCATAATGTCATTCACAAAGACTGATAGTTTTGTTTTCCTCACTGTTTCCTCATAGAGCCATAGCTAGCATTTCTAGGTCAATATTGAATAATGATGATGATAATGGGCATTCTTGCTTCACAAAATTTTATTGGAAAGGTCTCTAGCTTATCCCCATTACAGATAATGCTTACTGATGGTTTTAAATAAATGTCACTTATCATATTAAGGAATACTCTCTTTATTCCTTTGCTTTTATTGTTTGTTTTTAATAGAAATGAATATTATAATTTGAGTAAGGCTTTTTTCTATAACTGTCAAAACAATCATAATTCAATTAATTTTGTTATGAATATGGTCAGTTTTGCTAATAGTTTTCCTAATATTAAACTAGTCATATGTTGCATTCACTGAAATCCTCATCTTTTTTCTTCTTTCTCTTCTGGTGGTTTGTAGAATACTCTGATAATAAATTTTCTTGTTTTCCTCCTTCCATTGAACTTCATTTAAATGCCATTCATTTTGCTCCCTTTTCTGGTATCTGGTATTATTACTTCTTAATATACAATTAGCCACAATACATAATGTCACCTATCTTATAACTTTTGAAAAAATGCACATTCAAAGGCATAGTCAAGTCATAGTTATCACTCCACAAATTCTTATTAATATCTATGTGATAAAAATGGTTACCTTTCATTAAGGCCTCTAATTCCTATTATCTATTAAATTTCAAGAAGTTCATATGTATTTTAGTCCATGGATGATTGCGGCTAGTTCCTTTCTTGTATGTACTCTCTTATGATCTCTTAAGATCCTCTTTGAGAATGAAAAACAAACAACTATTCTTCCATTTATTTCATATAGCTTTGTTGAAAAGGCAGTTTTCTTCATCCTTACCACAATCTTTTTCTTTGTAATTCTTTTTTGGTTAGATTGTAAGACACCAGACAAATATGTCAACAGACCTTTTAAATTATATATACATATATGTATATATATATGCATACACACACACACATATATATATATACACACATATACATATAAAGATATATATATAGATATATATGATATAATGATATATATATTAAACAATGCTCTGGAAATTCAAATCTGATTCTCCAATGCCATATTCTTAGCCAGGTGTTTGCTTCTTAATTTTTTTTCCTCTTCTGTACCATTTGTCTTTATTGGGCAGAAGTGATGAAAATATAACCTGTGTCCTTTTAGTTTTTGTTTGCTTGTATATTTGTTTGTTTTTTTTTACCCAGAACTTTGTGTTTTGGTAATCAATAATTTCTAGTTACCCTCTAGTGTCCATCAGGTGAGTCACCTGAAATAATAGTCAGATATTTTTGCTAAAATTGGGAAATTTTCTTGCTTCAGATACTTGGCTTGAAAAGAAAAAAAAATCCACTAGTGTTGTTATCAAGCACACAACTACTCACCTCAGTAAAGTGAACAATGACTCAGCAGCCACTGTATATACTTTTTGGATTATTCCTGATGTAATTATTCATGTGGCTTTTATCATTATTAGGAGAATAATAGTTGCTTCTTCCTCAGGGCCCAAGTATACCCTTTTTAAAGAACAGTTTCACTTTATTTTTTAACTCTAAGAGTATAATTTTTCATTACCTTTCCTTCCTTCTCAATGATAAAGAAGGAACATGTAGTATGGGAGTAGCTAGTAATGTAATTTCTATTTGGTGAGATCTCACTTTTGATGATTTCAAGGAAGCAAAAGGATTTTGAGAGGAAGATACCTACTATAAAGGCCAATTTGTTAAAAATATAGACACAAAAAGGGGTAGGGCTAAGAGGAATAAGAGGGACAGATAAAGGAATGGTAGCTGGGGCAGGAAGTTTTTGTTCACATGTCCTTCAGTTCTAAATCACAAGGATGCCGAATAGAGGGGAAGGAGAAGGAAGGGGCTTAGCAACCACAGGACAAGAGACTGATGTGATCCACTCAATAATCTTAGGCTTTAAATTTATCTAAATAGGTATATTATCACACAGTGCCCGGACAGGGAGAGAGGTTTAAGATTGTGGTCCAGGGGTCTGGAGAACAGTTGGTAGTCAATCTGGTTAATGGATGCTCCTTGAACATAAAACTCAAGAGTCACTCATCTGCCTGACACAACAAATGCGAGGCCCCAGTATCCATGATAATTGTATTTTCAGCCCTTCCCACCCTAAGAAATTGAGATAATGATGAGTCTATATTTTGGATTGATCTTGAATTCACCAGGGAAGGTGCTAGTAAGTTTGGTAGTTAAGCTCTCAAAATATCCTCAAGTCCTGTAATTGATTGCACACTTAACAAATAGGGGAGGCAGAATGGGGGTGGGGGTGGGGGGGAGTATGTGTTTGTTTTGAATTACATACCTAGTATTATAGGTCAGACATCATAAGACAAGTAGTGTCATTCAAGTTCAAGATGGGGATGAAATGAAATATTTTCAGATTATCTGATAGTTAACAAAAAGAGTTTTACTTAGCTATAGTATGGAAAAAATACTTGAAGAAATATTACTATATCAAGTACTCTATCCCTTTCCTTGTCCTCTCCATATAGACACTACATCAGTAGAAAAGAGGCTAGTGAATGCAATGATTGTAGGGCACTACCACAAGTCTGATGGGGAAATGAATGTTGGCTTGTTCCTTTTTATCACCTTAAGGGACCAAAAAACCAAACTGATAGTAATCTTTGGACCAATAGAGCATTGAGTGAAGCTTCCTGTCAACTCCTCCCTCCCAAAAAAAGTCTATCAGATATGGTATAGATACTGATAGATATTAATCCTAATATGACTAATTATAATAATAAAAACTCACATTTTTATAACTCTTTAGAATTTACCAAAATACTCTCCTCCAGACATCCTTATGACATTAGTTTTCATAATTTTGTTTTCTAAAGTATAAAATTGAAGATCCCAGTAAATAAATGACATAACACTATTATTTCATTTTTAATGTGACAAAGCAAGAACCCAGATCCAGATTATCTAATTCAATATGCTTACAAAACTTGAAGCTTTAAAGGGATTGACAAGCAATGAACATTATTATTTTGCATATCCTTTGTCTAAATGCCAAATGTTTCAGATTCTGGACTCACCACTGAATTCTTGGGTGAATTCTAATCTTACCTTATACTATTATCTCATTTTTGTTTCAAATTTGTGTCATATTCATGGATTTTCCTGTGGCAATCTAAATAAAGTATGATTGTGATGCGATCAGATACTTATATAATCTTTGGCAAGAATTCTTTTGATCCATGCCACATCTGGAAAAATATAGGGTGTTGTCATCCTCTTTTTCCTTCATTCCATTCCCAATTTCTTATCTTGGCCAAAAAAGAGCTCCTTGTGTGTATAAAGTGTTTTAAAGAGATTTAGCACAATAAGTATCTTCCCTAATATAGCAATAGCATATCTTTTTTTTTAATTGCAAGTGCATACATTCAGTATAAATTGCTGTTATCACTTTTTTGAATGCCAATTTTGCATTACTCAAGGCACATGCTTGTTTCACTGGTCTGGTTACATTTATTCTCATCTGTCACAGTGGCAATGTGCCTTCCCAAAAGGAATATGCCAAATTGAGGAGTACACTAGTGCCAAATAAATTAGGTTCAGAAGAACAGCTTTCAGAAAGGAGAACATAGTACCAGATTATTCTTATTCAAGAACAGGATGGTTCATTTTCCACAAAGAGGATGGCATTTTCCTCCTAATTACACCCAAATGGATTATGTCTTGAACCATAATATTAACTTTGATTTCAGTTTCTCTAATTAGAAATATTTCTCAAAACACATTATATGTAGATGAACTTCATAAACTAAGCTACAATTTATATGTATGAAGATTATATAAAGCTATCCTAGCTTTGCTATCCTATTACAACTTGGAATATACTACTGAGTTTAACCCTCTCTGTCTCCTTTTTTTCAACCTAGGGAAAAATTCAACAAGAAAATACAAACAAACAAAAATAAGCAAACAAACAAACAAACAAACAAAAACACTAGTAACAAAATGGGCAAAATTAAAAGCAGATTTTAGTGGTAAAGTGAGAAGCATTCTGGATTTAGAATTAAAGGATCTGGGATTAAATACATGTTATTTTGCTTATTTTTATACTCTTGGATAAGTTACATAATATTTCAAGACCTCAATATGTTTATCTGTAAAAAAGAGGGGTTAGACCAAATCGGAGGCAAAACCAGTTGAAAATACAGTTGTGATTTTTTTTATCATTTGCTTTTTAGTATTTTCCTTAGATTTTTCATTACTTAATTCTTTATATCACCTCAATTATCACAAGCTTTAATGCACACTGAATTTGATTAAGGTGTTTTCCTACTCATTCTCTTGGGTGTAATTTTTATATCTTATGTGCATATTTTTTCCAAAATCTAAATCTCCTTTCCTTGCTGTCAAATAATAAAATTATTATATATTATATCATATTATAGCTATGATTTATATTGCAGATCTTTTCTATTTTTCTTCCATTTGTTCCCCTCCTGCCATTTTTATCCTTGGGGTGATTTTGCTTAATTATATTTATCACCAAGATTTCTTTAAACTTGCTTTATATTTTGATGATTCTTTGCTTTATGAGTTGAAACTGTTCACTGTCTTCCATAACACATTTCCACACTGTTTAGTAACTCAGTTCATATTATAAACTGATATTGCCTTTAAATTTCATATCTATCTTTTGGCAAGTATTTCAAGAATTTCCTAAGAAACTTTTTAGATTCTTTTGATATCCTTTTTATGGCAATTCATTTAGATTACTTAAACTTTTTTGTGAAATCATCAAAAATATATATCTATGTCTTTTCTTCTAAATATATTCGGTCTTAAATAACTTTTTTTTTTAATTTGGTCAGATTTTAATCATTTCAACTACTCCTAATATTTTTATTCTATTTTTTGTTTTTTCTTCTAACTTTATTCTATGATCTTTGTTACTGATTATGTGCCAATGAACATCATAAACTAAGTCACAATATATGTAACAAGATTATATAGGATAATCCTAGCTTTGCTATCCCACTGCAATTAAAAATATTGATTCAAGAATGAATCCAATATTCATTACAAGTAGCATCACTAGTTATTCAGGATTCATCATATCCATAACTTTTTTTTTCCTCAAATAAGATTTTTATGATATTCAATCATGATCTCTTATTTCCAATCCATGTAATGTAATGCAATATAAATCTTGCCATTTTCATTTGTTCATACCTTTTCTGTGAAGCACTGTGTATTACATATTTATCTAATTTGGAGAACTGTGTCCAAGTTTTCCAGAGAATTCTTCTACCTCTCTCTTCATCTTCTTTTAGTAGTAGTCATATAAGTTGCAATTATTTTCATGATTCTTTTTACAAATGCTAACCATTAGCACCACAATAAAAATGATTAATTATCCCATACAATATTTTTATTGATTTTGAATGCATGATAAAATCAATTCTGTCAATTCCTTTATTTGCCTCTTTAAGAGAACTTGTGAACACCCTCTTATTTACTATAACTTCTTTCTTTTTGTGTTATTTATGTCAAAAATTTCACAACTAATAAAATTCAGTCCCTCCTATAATATATCACCTCATTGGGCAGTGAATTAGGATTCCATGTTTAGCATTCCAACAACTAGGTTAAAACTGATAGGAATCTTAAAGTCATCTGATTCCTAACATAATCTGTCTACTTTCCTCAGTTTTGCCATCTTCACTGAGAAATCCAAAAGGGATTGTATAAGATTGACAGAGATCCCGTATTTTTTGTCTGTTTCGTGTTTTGTCATGCAAGAAGCAATCTCTAAGTTGCCAGTTTATATACTCCTATACATAGTTAGGATGTTCCTTAGAAAATATGCTCAGTCAATTATATGAGATGAAATTTACTTACTTGCATTAGGATCATTAATACATATTGTTATGGACTGTCCAGGTTAACAGAAGAGGAAATAAATTAGTTAAATAACCCCATTTTAGAAAAAGAAATACAACAAGCTTTTAATCAAATCCCTAAGAAATAATCTCCAGGGCCAGATGGATTTGCATGTGAATTCTACCAAATATTCAAAGAACAATTCATTCCAATCCTATATAAACTATTTGAAAAAATGGAGAAAGAAGGTGTACTACAAAATTCCTTCTTTGATACAGAGATGATGCTGATAGCTAAACCAGGTAGGATGAAAACAGAGAAAGAAAACAATAGACCAATTTCCCTAATGAATATTGATGCAAAAATTTTAAATAAGATATTAGCAATGAGATTACAGAAAGTTATCCCCAGGATAGTACACTATGACCAAGTAGGATTTATACCAGGGATGCAGGGCTGGTTCAATATTAGGAAAACTATCAGCATAATTAATTATATTAATAACCAAATTAACGAAAATCATATGATTATCTCAATAGATGCAAAAAAAGCCTTTGATAAAATCCAACACCCTTTCCTATTAAAAACACTAGAGAGTATAGGAATAAATGGGCTTTTCCTTAAAATGATCAGTAGCATCTATTTAAAACCATCAGCAAACATCATATGTAATGGAGAGAAACTAAAACCATTCCCAACAAGATCAGGAGTGAAACAAGGCTGCCCACTGTCACCATTACTATTTAATATTGTATTAGAAATGTTAGCTTTAGCAATAAGAGAAGAAAAAGAGATAAAAGGAATCAGAGTTGGTAATGAAGAAACCAAATTATCACTCTTTGCAGATGACATGATGGTATACTTAGAGAACTCTAGAGACTCAACTAAAAAACTACTAGAAACAATTCACAACTTCAGCAAAGTTGCAGGATACCAAATATATCCACATAAATCAGCAGCATTTTTATATATTACCAATAAAGTTCAGCAGCAAGAGATACAAAAAGAAATTCCATTCAAAATAACTGTTGATAGTATAAAATATTCTGGAATCTATCTGCCAAGGAAAAGTCAGGAACTATACAAACTAAACTACAAAACACTCTCCACACAAATAAAATCAGACCTAGTCAATTGGAAAAACTTAAAATGCTCATGGGTAGGTCGAGTGAATATAATAAAAATGACAATACTACCCAAACTAATTGACTTATTTAGTGCCATACCAATCAAACTCCCAAGAAATTATTTTACAGATCTAGAAAAAATAGTAGCAAAGTCCATTTGGAAGAACAAAAGGTCAAGAATTTCAAAGGAATTAATGGAAAAAAAAAGATTGATGAGGGTGGCCTTGCTGTACCAGAGCTAAAACCGTATTATAAAGCAACAGTCATTAAAACCATTTGGTACTGGCTAAGAAATAGAGCAGTCGATCAGTGGCATAGGATAGGATCACAGGACAAACTAGGCAATAACTGTAGCAATTCAGTGTTTAATAAATCCAAAGACCCCAGCTTCTGGGATAAGTACTCACCATTTGACAAAAACTGCTGGGAAAATTGATAACTAGGGTGGAAGAAAGTAGGGCTTGACCCACACCTAATAAAATGGGTTCATGATCTAGATATAAAGAGTGATATTGTAAGCAAATTAGAGGAACATAGGATAGTTTACCTCTCAGACCTGTGGAGATGGAATAAATTTATGTCTAAAGAAGATCTAGAACTCTTAATTGAACACCAGGTAGATAATATTGATTATATTAAATTAAAAATTTTTGTAGAAACAAAACTAATGCAGACAAGATTAGGAGAGAAGCAATAAATTGGGAAATAATCTTTACATTTAAGAGTTCTGACAAAGGCCTCATTTCTAAAATGTACAGAGAATTGTCTCATATATATAAGAATTCAAGCTACTCTCCAATCGATAAATAGTCAAAGGATATAAACAGACAATTTTCAGATGATGAAATTAAAACTATTTCTAGTCATATGAAAAGGTGCTCCAAATCACTATTGATCAGAGAAATGCAAATTAAGACAACTCTGAGGTACCACTACACACCGGTCAGATTGGCTAAAATGACAGGAAAAGATAAAGATGAATGTTGGAGGGGATGTGGGAAGACTGGGACACTGATACATTGTTGGTGGAACTGTGAATGGATCTAAGCATTCTGGAGAGCAATTTGGAACTATGCTCAAAAAGTTATCAAAATGTGCATATCCTTTGACCCAGTAGTATTTCTATTGGGCCTATATCCCAAAGAGATCTTAAAGGAAGGAAAGGGCCCCACATGTGCAAAAATGTTTGTGGCAGCCCTTTTTGTAGTGGCTAGAAACTGGAAATTGAATGATTGCCCATCAATTGGAGAATGGCTGAATAAATTATGGTATGTGAATGTTATGGAATATTATTATTCTGTAAGAAATGATCAGCAGGATGATTTCAGAGAGGCTTGGAGAGACTTACATGCACTGATGCTGAGTGAAACGAGCAGAACCAGGAGATCATTATACACAGCAACAACAATATTACATGATGTTCAATTCTGATGGACATGGCTCTCTTCAGCAATGAAATGTTTCAAACCAGTTCCAACTGTTCAGTGAAGAAAGCCATATACATCCAGAGAGAGGGATATGAAATGTGGACCACAACATAACATTTTCATGCTCTCTATTGATGTTTGCTTGCATTCTGTTTCCCTTCTCAGATTTTTTTTTCTTATAGATCTGACTTTTCTTACACATCAAGATAACTGTATAAATATGTATACACATATTTGATTTGTCAAGTACTTTAAAATGATTAACATGTAATGGATTTCCTGTCATCTAGGGGAGGGGTGGGGACTAGGGGGGAAAATTTGTAATAGAAAGCTTTGTAAAGGTCAATGTTGAAGAATTACCCATGCATATGTTTTGCAAATAAAAAGCTTTAATAAAGAAAAAAAATCAATACGCATTGTTGGTTACTCATACTTAGAGAATTGGTGTAAATATATTCATAACCAGTGATTTTATATCTGGGTTCTTTTTTATATTTTTTCTTATGCAACTTTCTAGCCCTTACTAATACACTTATTACTGTATAGTAGATTATTCCTTTTGGTATCTATCTTAGTCTACATTCATTGAAATTTGTCCTTTCACTTTAAAGTCTTTTTGACAAAATTTATAAGATCTTAGACAAATAAATTTATATTTCTGTGTTAAGTTCATAACAACCTTGACTTTTTCTTTTGTATATTTTAAGTGGTAGTACAGAAATTTTAATCCCATTTCCAGAAAACTTTTTTTAAACTAGCTGATTTTTTCTCATATGTGTTTTTCTCTTCTGAGGCCTCTAAATATAAAAGTCACTTATGAAGTATCATATACTAAATCAATTAATCACTGAGAAACTTGCACATAACACCTTTCTTCATGTTTACTTTATACATCATGCTTAACTTTATAAAATTCTAATCAAACTCATTCCTATGCCTTGTGAACTGGAGTCACACAAATTATTTCCAATTTTGGAAAGGAGAGGTATGCTTCCAGATTCAAAGAATTACTATATATTAAGTATGAATTACTTTATTACCTTAAGTATTGAAAGAAAATTATTTTGTTTTGTTTTTATTTCAGAAAATTAAAAATTATTATTCTTTAAGCAAAAGCATTATCATTGGTAATTATTCTATACTAATTAAAGATGTTTCATAAATAAATCACAATTTAATTTACATGCATAGTGCTACCTCATTCTTGACTTAATTTTTCAATAACTTATCATAACTAGCATTCACTATGCCAGTGGGCCATAACATAAATGTCAGGTGTTAAGATGACCTGAAATTATCCTATGGATACTATTACACATTTTATTAATCTGTGGAGCCCAAAATGATAAAGCAAAGTTGGAGGTAAATGCAATGAAGCATTTTCTCCATCACGTTTTTGACTTAGGCTATTGATATTGTCTTAACTTTATATTCCCTGGCAAAAAAAGACTACAAAGATTTTGTTATGTTCCACCCTGACTTTAAATGAATGTGTGTTGAATATCCAGATAGCACCAAACATTCAGAGGAAGATACAACATTAATTCCAGACTTTGAATCATTGAATCTGTGGCTCTGAACTCTTCCTCAGATATTTATAGCTATGTGATTGATCATCAAGTCCCTAAATCTTTCAGAGTGTCAAATTTCTCAGCTTTAATTCCGGTACTAACTGCCTTTGGATGTTCAGGAAGAAAAAAAACTTAGAATATATTAAAGTGCTATATTAGCTGTATCTTGTTATTTGAAAGGAAAAATTCAAACATTTAAATAATAGTTGTTACTTTTTTTTCCTTTTCTTCAAATTTTTTTCATGTCAAGAAGTCATAAATTTGAAGGTGGCATTTTCAGAAACCACCTTTTCAATCAAGTGATTACTTTTCAGATCAGTTATTATTTTTTCTACTGAAGCTTCTCACTATAAAAGTTACTTAGGAAAAATAGTGTCCTAAGTCTTCTATTATTACACATTGAATCTTTTAATCCCTAAGAGAGACATGTACTATTGTATCTTTAAAAGGGAATGGAATGACAGAGAAAGAAATTTTTCCTGTCATCTGGAATTAGTTTACTATCATAGGTGAAAGAGATTTGCAAGGCACACATAGAAAAGACTAAGTGCACTTCTTTCCTGAGGTATTGTATGAGTCAACATTAATGAAAAAAGTTTAAAAAGACACTTTGAGATAAGTGAGCTTAACTTTTATGACAAGGTGAAGGCACCTTGAGAAAATATTTGAACTATCTTTTGGACAAAACTGCTAGAATTATGGTTCTAGTGTTTGGAGAGAAAGATTGCACGAAAAAAAAATGACATGCTGTAATCTTTCTTACATATTTCTTATGTATTTATTATATTGCTAATGAATCATAAAGGCAACAAAATTAATATTATTTAAATCTACCAGACCATATGTGACAGGAATATGAGACAGGAAGAAAAAAAAGTAAAAGCTTATGAAAGAATAGTTTTCTTTAAGTTATTTATAAAAAGAGTTAAGAACATAGAAACAATTTAATGAATAAATAATTTTAGACCATACATATTGATTTATTTGAAAACTGGTGGAAAATTTATTACTTATAAGTTATAAGTAAAATATCAAAAACTGGGTAGAGTGGTTGATGTGTTTGTCCCAAGAACACCTGAGAGGTACATACACATATATCTTTGGCCGTTGAATTATTACATATGAGATAGTAAAGAGAAAGTTTGGTTACCCATGAAAATTTTATTACTAAATTCTGCTAAACAACAACAAAATTCTAACTCAGGCTCTTCTTTACGTTATCATATTCTTCAAGAAGCTTTTTTTAAGAACTGAGAAAGTATTCCACACAAGGATAAGAGGACTTTGTCCACTCCATTTTCACATGTGTGTTTCATTGGCCTTGTAAACTAAATTTTTTAAAAGGAATTTTTCCCCTTCATTGAAAAAAATGTACCAGTGTAACATGGAAAACAAAAATTATTTCACAGAAAATTTCATTTGTTGACTAGCTGTAGAGAATACAGCTCATTCAAAGGCAGCTCATTTTTAAAATTAAGGTAGAGATTTTAAAGGGCTGGCATGGAGGGTATCCCAAAAAGTGATTCCACTTAATAGGATTTTCTTTCCTTATATTTCTCCTCACTTTACTTTCTTGGGGGGACAACACCAAATCTCTACATTAAGCAAACTAGAGGCGGTGACCCAGATTCATAGAATTCTTGGAAGGCTTTGGAAAGAGAAACATGTAAAATGATCATGAAATGTTGAAGTTTTTCAATTATACATTAAAAAGCAATTACCTGAAGAAAAAGCCTTTGATAAAATCCAGCACCCATTCCTATTAAAAACACTGGAGAGTATAGGAATAAATGGGCTTTTCCTTAAAATGATTAGTAGTATCTACTTAAAACCTTCAGCAAGCATCATATGGAGTCATCATCATTTGGAGTCAAACTAGAACCATTCCCAATAAGATCAGGAGTGAAACAAGGCTGCCTACTGTCACCATTATTATTTAATATTGTCTTAGAAATGTTAGCTTTGGCAGTAAGAGAAGAAAAAGAGATTAAAGGAATTAGAGTAGGTAATGAGGAAACCAAATTATCACTCTTTGCAGATGACATGATGATATACGTAGAGAACCCTAAAGACTCAACTAAAAAACTACTAGAAACAATTCACAACTTTAGCAAAGT
>JAJPUD010030024.1:2450-12450 GCA_023553655.1 Myrmecobius fasciatus
AAGGGAGGGAGGGAAGAAAAGAAAAAAGGAAAGACAGGAAGGAAGGAGGGAGGGAGGGAGGGAGGAAAAAGGGAGGGAGGAAAAAAGGAAGGAAAGGGAAGAAGAGAGGGAAAGAAGGAGGGAGGGAGGGAAGAAGAAAGGAAGGAAAGAAAAAAGAAAGGAAGGAAGGATGGAAGGAAAGGAGGAAAGGAAGAAAGGAGGGAAGAAGGGAGAGAGGGAGAAAGGAAAGGAAAGATGATCACTGTACTGAAAGGGACAGAAATAGTAATAAAGAATTGATATACCCAAATACATTGAGAGATAGCAAGAAAGTATCTTATGATGGACTACATCCAGGGTACTGAAAGAACTTGACATAGGACAGGGCAAACACAACTATTCTAATTTTCAGAAAGAGAAGAGAATGGAATCTGTAAACTGGAACAATGTCTAGGAAAGAGAAGGTGGAAGGCTTGGGGGAGACTAGAACTTGATTTATAAGGTTCCATTAGGACAGAGACTCCAGTTGCAAAACAGATTCTAATCTACATTGATTAGAGGAAGTTTCCTCACTGGGAGTTCCTATGTAAGCAGAAACTCTATATAGAAAAGAAACAGATAGGAATGAAATTGGCATTTCCCCATAGGATGGAATGTCTCCTAGTCATATACCAATATCATTCAAGATTCTTGTGAAGATGCAACCACAGAAATAATCCTGTTAAATGATCTTTTGATAATAAACATCAGACAAGGCATAAAATAGATCAAAGTGTGCTTCCCAAAACTAGTCACTTTTGTGGTGGACCAGAATCAGCACAAACCAAATGGAGGAGGGATTTCCTGTAGATGATGAGTTTTTTCCAGATGTCCTTGTCCTTGGTTGATATTTTTTGCTCAGATCAAGATGCAAGACATTGCAGAGCCTTATGGAAGAGATCTGTAATTACTCAAAGATATTTGGCCTATTTAGACATTCAAGAAAGACTTTCCTGCTCCCTGTTAATATCCTGATTTAAGATATATTTGATGTATGTGTAGATTATTAAACTACTCAGATGGATTCATGATCCCATAGATTCAGGAATTTCTATAATTGATGCAGATCACAATTCATCCATGCCGGGCCATCCTATAAAACTCTCATTCAGATTCTGATCATGAAGGGGGGTCCATTCAACATTTTCACTAGAATTATTCCCCACTTTATCATACCTTTACACTCAAAATTAGTTAAAAGATGTAGAGAATATACACACCCATTGTGCTTATGGGTGTTTTTTTGTTTTTACTATTTAAGAAACCAAGTGTTTTATTACACTAAAACATTCCCTTAAATGCTATTCCTTAACAAGGCATCTCCCACTCATTTGTCAAAATTATTAAGGATTCCTTGAAAAGTAAAACAAGAGACACTACATTGTTGGGCCATACTCTGATGAAAAATACCCAATATGAAAAAAAAACAAGGTGATATATGCTCACCAAACATGTTTACCACTGCTATGGAAGACATACTGCACAGAATCTAAGTAATAGATGATAAATAATGAGGTCCTTCTAATGCTTTTATTTATGGATGACAATGAGCTGGTTGCATCAAACTTAGGACATTGCTGTCTCCAAAATGAGATCCATAATCATTGTAAAGAACTTGACCTAAATATACACAAAAAACCAAGTAAGTAAATAATAATAATAATATAACACTTTAAAATTTATCAAGAGTTTTACATATTTTGTCTCATTTGTTGCTTATTCAAGAAAAAATTCCTATTTTTCAGATCTATTCTATGAGATAGACAACTTAAAGAGTTCATTTATTAATATTTGGGTGTGAATATGTGTATGCATATATATACCCATATATTGATATAAACTATGTATACATATACACATGTAAGTGTATGCATACATGCATGCATATATAATAAATACATTATATACCATGCACACATATTGGACATATAATACAATGAATTGGATGCAAAATTAAACAGAAATCAGAGTAGGTTGTGTCTAAGAAAATGCAAAATAATCATAAATCAAAGCTTTTTAATGAAACAAGGGCCCAAACTTTTTATACAAATACTTTTCCAGTGATGTTATATAGCTACAAGAAATGGCACAGTAGTCTTCAAAGAAATAAAGTTAAGGATCACTCAAACAACAAAGGAAAAAAGTAACATGGGAGTAGACCAGGCTACAACACATTAACAAACAAGAAATGACAAAGGAAGAGTGGCAAAATAATGTCATCAAAGAAATGTATGGTTGAAAAAAAAATGGGCTAATCCCATGACAAAAGCAAAGAAATGCTGAGGGATCTTCATATTATCCTCAAACTATCAGGAAAATTGGAAATCCTTAACATTTTTGGTAGTTCCCCTTTGGCAGATTTGTGGAATAACTTAAAATGAGTGAGTTAAGCAAGTACAAATAGACTACAATGTGCATTGAGAAAATGGCCACATCGGATCACAGTTCCATTAGAGCAACAGAAGATTCCTAAATATTCCCTACATATTATTCCTCCAAAGTAACTTTCTTATTATTATATCTAATTCTATAAAGTATCCTTTTGATAATTTGATTAACACGGCACTGAATCCATAATTTAAATAAAATTACTTTTACTCATTTGTTGTGGCCCAACTATAATTACTATTGCCATTTCACTTACTCAGTTTTTTAAGTAATGTGCATAAAATCTGATAACTTAGTACATTTTATTTATACTCTGTTACCAAGGATTGCCATTATTGTCTTGCTTAATTATTGTTGATTTCCTCTACATTTTGTGCTTGCATTTCAAAGATCCTTTCCAACATTGCTGTTCTTTTTTTTTTTTTTTTTTTTGCTTTTTGCTGAGGCAATTGGGGTTAAGTGACTTGCCCAGGGTCACACAGCTAGGAGGTGTCTGAGACCAGATTTGAACTCAGGTCTTCCTGGCTTCAGGGCTAGTGCTCTATCCACTGCGCCACCTAGCTGCCCCAATATTGCTGTTCTTAAAGAAATTCTCAGAAGTTATTATTTTTTTAAAAAATTTTGTCTTTTTTTCTTGTGGGATTTTCTTGTGACAAGTTATCCTTGTATTAAAATTTTTTTCTAAGTAAAATACCATGCTATCTGTAAACAGAAATAATTTTGCATCTTCTTTTCCTAAGCTTCTTTTCTTTATCTATTCAATAGCCTTTTGCTTTGTTTATCTCTCCTTAGATTTTCACAAATATCTGTCCTTTATCATCATTTAGGAATTATTTTAGATTTTTTAAAGTTTTTAAAGTTATATTTCCTTTTTTAATATTAGTGTTCAAAGATTAGTGGATTTTTTAAATATTAGTGTTCAGAGATTAGAGTTTATTCTAAGGACTGCTTTAATTAAATCCCTCAAATTCTAAAACATTGATTACTTGTTATCTATTTTTTATTTTTACGATTTGTTTTTTGATGCACTCTAAGTTAATTTTTAGTCTCCATTTGAGACTCTTTTGTTCATTTTTTCCTTGTTGATTGCCATATTTATTGCAATATAGCTTATAAAAGATAGATCTAATGTGTCTACAATTCTATATTTTTGAGGTGTTCATGCCCTCACACAATAGATTTCTTTTATAAAGAAAGAAAATGCAAAATATTCATAATAAATCAAAGCTTTTTAATGAAACAAGGGCCCAAACTTTTTATACAAATTGTTGTGTATTATGTAATAACATAGGTATAATATTTAAAATTCTAATTCATTAATTGTTGAAAACCAGTAATATCTAATTTTTCTGACATTCTATTTAGAAATTTCTTTCTAATTTATCTTTCCATTAGATGTCTAAATCTGAGAACCCTCAGCATACAAATGCATCAACACCACCCCAATAAATGCATAAAATAACCTGAAATACTTCCTCAAAGAACCTCCCTCATATTTGCCAAGCACTCAAGTTGTACAAATATTACCCCCACTTTACAGATTAAAAAATGAGTCTCATGTTGTATACATTTTACCATCCAATTTATAGATAAGAAAAAATATGGAGGAAGGAAAGGAGGGAAAGAGTGAGGGAGAGAGAAAGAAGGAAAGAAAGAAGAAAGGAAGAAAGAAAGGAAGGAAGGAAAGAAGGAAGGAAGGAAGGAAAGAAGGAAGGAAGGAAGGAAGGAAGGAAGGAAGGAAGGAAGGAAGGAAGGAAGGAAGGAAGGAAGGAAGGAAGGAAGAAAGGAAGGAAGGCATGGAGGGAGGCAGGGAGGGAGGGAGGAAGGGAAGGAAAAAAGAAAAATAATTATTATTTTCATATATTAATAACTAATTACTGAATTAGGGCTAAAGGATTTTCTAATTCCTCTTCTAGAAATCAACCATTGTGGAAAATCTTGGGCAAAATTTACAAAGGAATGCTAAGATCTAATAAAAGAAAGTAAAGGAAATCTAAATTTAGGTGAATTGGTAGATTTATGCTCATTGTGTTTTACTTCAAAAGGTCTAGGAAAATGTGGATTCTCCTTTTGGTCAGACAGATAATAAAAATGAGTGATCCAAGTCATTACTCCAGATCTCATTAGAATAAGCCTACCTGTCATTATAACATTCATTCTTCTCATTGCTTGTTAACCAATCAGAGCTGATTTCTATTCTCAGAAATATTCACTCTTCCAAGGACATATAAGCATTAAGTGGATTCTTTCAGGGATGTTTGGTCTAAGAGAGATAGCCAAATGAGCAACCTTTTACTAATAATATTCCAACATTGTTAACAGAATGATTGATTATCCAGAAACCATGTCTCTTGAACTTTTTAATATATTAAAGAAGAAAGGAAGGAAGGAAGGAAGACAGAGAGAAAAGATTGGTAACAAGTGTTTATTAAATGTCTACTAATGTTCCAGGTACTGTGCTAAATGCCTTACAAAAATTATTTCATTTGACCCACACAACCACTCTAAGAGCCAGGTGCTATTGTTATCCCCATATTATAGATAAGGAAACTGAGACAGAGATTAAATGACTACCTAGGGTTACACAGTTATTAAGTGTCTAAGGCCTGATGGAAACTCAGCTTGGATGACTGGAGATTCATCACTCTATACATAGTGGGGAGGTGTTGGCAATGTCCAGGATCTTAGATATAAAGCTGAAAGGAACCTCAGAGATCATCTTGTCCATCCTGATCTCTTTTTTGTCAATGAGATCCCAAGGTTATTAGGTGATAAGTGTCAGAGGCTAAATTTGAACCCAGATTTCTGGGGCTTATCCCTAAAGATGCCTATCTCTCTTGTGACTAATGACCTTTATGCTGGAGAATTCTCACTTTCCTGGAAAAGCACAGCTCTAGATTATTCATTTCAGCATCCAATGGACTCTCTTGTGACTGTCTGGGTTCCTCTTCTTAACCCTACACTTTCTCTTTGTCACTTTCCACACCAAAATTTATCTCCCCTAAAAGTTATTTCCTCCCAGTAGAATGTAATCTCCGTGAGGACAAAGACATTCTTGCTTTGCGTAATTGTATTTCCAGGGCCTAGCACCATTCTTTTCTATTGTAAGTTCTTAATAAATGCTTTTTTCATTCATCCATTCATTCATATGGACCTACTTACTAGCTGATCAATAAACATTTATTAAGAGTCTACTATATTCCAGGAACTGTGCTAGGCAATGAGAATACAAAGAAAAGTTTAAAAATAAAAAAGACTCTATTCTCAGGTAACTCAGTCTAATGTGTGAGATGACAAGCAAACAATGATGTGCAAACTAGCTACATACAGGATAATCATCAAATAATCTGATGATTAAAATAATCATCAGAGAGAAGGTATTAGAGTTAAGGGGAATTGAGAAAGGCTTCCTGTAGAAGGTGGGGTTTTAGCTAGAACTTGAAGGAATCTAGGGATTCCAGGACACAGAAATGAAAGAAAGCACTCCAGGCACAGAATACAGCCAGAAAAAAAATCCTGGGAGTCAGGAAATGAAATGTCTCGTTTATTGATGAATTGCAAAGTAGACCAGTGTCACTGGGTGGCAGAGTACTTGGGAAGGTGTAAAAAGTATAGATAAGAAGACTGGAAGGATGGGAAAGGAAGGAAGGAGGGAACAGGCTAATAAGATCTTTGAACATTATGCTAAAGATTAGTACAGAGGTGATCAAATTTATTGAGGGTGTCTATGGCCAGATTGGAGGAAGGAGGCAGAGGGTTACATGGCTGGCCCCAGTAGTGCTCTAGAAAAATCATTCTGACAGCTGAATGGAGGCTGCACTGGAATTGCTATTGGCAGAATCCCCCTAATGTGGTTCCTTCTAGTCCTGTGCTAGTGACTGGATGTTTAAACTCTTAGGACCCCAAGGTGGGGGGGGGGGAGTTAGGAAAAAAGGAGAAAGAAGATTCTGGCAGAATATATGGGATAAGAATGAAAGGTAACCTCAAATAGACTCCCCAAAGAGGAAGTGTAAAGATTTTTTTAAAAGCCTGGCACATCAGCTTCCTGGGTTTCAGGAGTGGGAAAGGATATATCTAGATAGTTCGACTTTTAGAAGGAAAATAAGGGCAGGGGGAGTGGTGGGAGAAGGGACAAAATCTGAGAGAAGCCTGGAAAAACACAAAGTCTTTATTTTGTCCCCCACACACTCCAGAGGAATTACCCATACCTAGAGTTGCAGTTGATTCCAGGGCCGAGAGCCCCACCTTCCATAGTTACCTAACCCCCAAATAGGAAAAAGGTAAGGCTGAGGTGGTTTTGCCACCTGTTGGATATTTCTGGAACTGCAACTTGAAGGAAAGGGACCTTGGGGTCCAGAAGAGACTGAGCAAACCAGTGAGAAATTCACTCTAGCTTGGGTACCATTGTGTATCAGGCAACACAAAAAGGGTCAGAGCATATAGATCCATCCTCACCACCTCTCTGGGATCCAAGGGACACATTGCCTTAGAATGCAGTAAGGGCCGTATAAACACAGAATTTTCGAATTCTTAGAGACTTCAGCAGCCATCTCATCCAACCCAAGTAGTAAAAAGAATTCCCACTTCAACATATCCAGCAAGTGATCATTCGCCTTGAAAGACTTCCAAAGATGGGATATCTCTTCTTCTCCCTGCAAGATAACAGGAGTACACTGATGAATAGCACTAATTATTAGGGAGTTTTTGTCTAAATTTGTCTCTTTGAAATTTCTGACTATTACTCCTACTTCTGTTGTCGAATATCAACCAGAGCAAGTCAGACAGATGCACCAGGGAAGAGAATAGTGGAATCCCTGAGGGAGCCTTCTGGTACCATTCAGATCTTACAGGCTGGCTTTAGCTCTGGACCAGACATTTCTCCTTTCCCTTGGAGGCTGTGCCTAGGGGTTTCAACATTCTCCATAGGAAGACAGAATGCTACAAAGGAAGGATAATTCAAATCAATTTAACATTTATTAACCACTTACTGAGGTCAAGGCAAATACTACAATTCATATTCTGCCTTTGGCATTGGCTGTATGATCATGGACAAATCATTTAATTTCTCAGGGACCCAGACAACTGGATAAGATTCTTAGTTTCCAAGGAGTTAACATAGGTGGAAGGAGTTTTCACACAGGGAGTACTTTCCATCAATGGAATCACAGATCAAGACAAAAAAAGAGGGGGATAAAAGGACCTGTATGGGGGATAGCCAGCCCAAAGGTACAGAAATAAAGTATTGTATGTGAGGAAAACCAAGCAGACCAGTATAATTGACAGTGTGTATTAAAGAATTTATAAGATGATTGGAAAGGTAGGAAGGGGACTCGGTACAAAGAGCTTTAAATGTCAAATAAAAGAGTTTGTGTCTGATCCTAGAGATAATAAAGATGCCAGTTGAGTATAAGAGAACAGTGCCTGCATTCTAGGTAGCTCATGTTGTGGGAGGGGAAGGAGGGGCAGTATGCAACACATGCATAAATAAATATATATAAAATATATACCAAATAACACAAAGTAATTTTACCAACCCAGTGGTCCTGATATCTCCAGTGCCTAGAATGTTCTCCCTTCTAGAATCACATTTCTTAAGATTCAGCTCACATGTCTCTTTCTATTATAACCCCCTTTTAAAATTTTTAATCAATTAACAAAAATTAATTTTGTTCTCTCTTTGATTTTTCCTCTTAATTGGTAAAGAAAAGGGGGAAAATGGGGAAGGGAAACCCTTACAGCAAATACCCACCATCAAGAAAAATAAATTCCAAACCAACAGCAAGCCTTATTTGTAATGGAGAAAAGCTGGACACATTCCCAATAAAATCAGGGGTGAAAGAAGGATGCCCACTGTCACCATTATTATTTAATATTATCTTAGAAATATTGGCTTTGGGGCAGCTAGGTGGCGCAGTGGATAGAGCACCAGCCCTGAAGTCAAATCTGGTCTCAGACACTTAACATTCCCTAGCAGTGTGACCCTGGGCAAGTCACTTAACCCCAATTGCCTCAGCAAAAAGCAAAAAAAAAAAAAAAAAGGAAATGTTGGCTTTGGCAATAAGAAAAGAAAAAGAAAATAAGGAATTAGAATAAGCAATGAGGAAATAAAACTATCACTCTTTGCAGATGATATGATGATATACTTAGAGAATCTTACAAAATCATTCCAAAACCTACTCAAAACAATTAACAGCTTTAACAAAGTAGCAGGATATAAAATAATGCACACAAATCATTAGCAATTCTATATATTACTGACAAAGCCCATCAGCAAAAGATAAAAAGAGAAATTCCATTTAAAATTGTTGTAGATAAAATAAAATATTTGGGGGTCTACCTGCCAAGACAAACCCAAGAACCATATGAACACAATTACAAAATACTTCTCACACAAATAAAGTCAGATCCAAACAGTTGGGAAAATATCAATTGCTCATGGGTAGGCAGAGCTAATATAACAAAAATGACAATTCTGCCTAAATTGGTCCACTTGTTCAGTGCCATGACAATCAAACTGCCAAAAAAAAGTATTTTATAGATTAGAAAAAATAATAACAAAATTCATCTAGAAGAACAAAAGGTAAAAAATATCAAGGAAATTAATGAAAAAATACAAAGGCTGGTGGCTTGGCAGTACCAAATCTAAAAATATATTATAAAATAGCAATCATTAAAGTTGCTCCAAATCACTATTGATCAGAGAAATGCAAATTAAGACGACTCTGAGGTACCACTACACACCTGTTAGATTGGCTAAAATGACAGGAAAAGATAATGATGAATGCTGGAGGGGATGTGGGAAAGCTGGGATACTGATACATTGTTGGTGAAACTGTGAAGGGATCCAACCATTCTGGAGAGCAATTTGGAGCTATGCTCAAAAAGTTATCAAACTGTGCATACCCTTTGACCCAGAACTGTTTCTATTGGGCTTATATCCCAAAGAGATCTTAAGGAGGGAAAGGGACCCACATGTGCAAGAATGTTTGTGGCAGCCCTTTTTGTAGGGGCTAGAAACTGGAAACTAAATGGATGCCCATCAATTGGAGAATGGCTGAATAAATTATGGTATATGAATGTTATGGAATATTATTGCTCTGTAAGAAACGACCAGCAGGATGATTTCAGAGAGGCCTGGAGAGACTTACATGAACTGATGCTGAGTGAAATGAGCAGAACCAGGAGATCATTGTACACAGCAACAACATTACATGATGATCAATTCTGATAGACATGGCTCTCTGCAACAATGAAATATCTCAAACCAGGCCAATTGTTCAGTGAAGAAAGCCATATACACACCAGAGAGAGGGATCTGAATATGGACCATAGCATAACATTTTCATGCTCTCTATTGATGTTTGCTTGCATTATGTTTCCTTTCTCTGGTTTTTTTTGTAGATATGATTTTTCTTGCACAACAATCATAAGTGTGGAAATATGCATACATATATTTGACTTATCAAGTATTTTAACATAATTAACATGTAGTGGACTTCCTGCCACTACAGCGGAGCGGAGGGGACTGGGGGGAAAATTTGTAACAGAAAGCTTTGTAAAGATCAATGCTGAGGAACTATCCATACATATGTTA
>JAJPUD010030025.1:2836-13453 GCA_023553655.1 Myrmecobius fasciatus
AGATAGAATATCCTTTGATTTTAGAATTCCCATTAAAATTGTCATTATTTTATGAATATTATTATAATTATCATTATCATTATAATCATCAAAATCATCAATAAAAATGGTAATTTGCTATTTTTACTACAACTGATATTTCCTCAGTATAGGAAACTTCATGCAGAAACAACCTTTACAAATGTATATAAGCAGCTCCTTTGTATTTTATATTAGGGAATTGTTTGAGGCATTGAAAAATCAAATTGTTCATGTTCACACAGCTAGTATATGTCAAAACCAAAATAATAGCCAGTTTTTCCTAAGTCCAATTCTGATTTTATATCTATTGGACCATATTCCTTCTAAATATTATCACTCTCATTACTGTTGTGATGGGCTCAAACAGTGTTTTAATGTTTTCAAAGTACAGAACTCATTTTAGATCATTTGATATTATCAACAATACTGTAAGTTTGAAAATGCAAATATTTTAGCCTCACTTTATAGAACATTGAGACAGAATAGTTGACAATTAAAATCATAGAACTAGGTGATGTCAAAGACAACTTAAAATTATGTTCTGACTCTACACCCAGTGACATTTCCACTATACACTATCTTAAATTTCATGCTTGTCTTCTTCTTCCCCAGCACAGTTTCTTCTAACTACAGAGGAATATCAATACTAATTCCTTTTAATTGATTTATTTCTCTTCTCTGTATATATAGATTAAAGCAAATTAAGTGTAGTATTCTACCTCTTTATGTATTATGTATTGGTGAAATATGATTTTGCCTTAATTTATTTTTGTTAACAAAATATTCCTTTCCTACACTTCTTCCAGACTCTTCCCATGACCCTAAGGAAATAATTGAAATGAATATGCTTATAAGTATACATGATCTATAGATCACAAAATTCTAAAGCTGGAAGAGGTTTTAGAGTTTGTCATTTAGATGAAGAAAATGAGACTCAGATCTTAAATATTTTACCCAATGTTACAGACCTCAGTGGAACTAGATTTAAAAAAAAAATCCTTCACATCCTTCACAACTTTTTAAAAACTTATTTTAATTTTTATGAATAAAAATCTACTTTCTCTCTCATTCCTCAAATGAGAAAGAAAGAAAAACAAAATCTCTATTTTTAGCATGTATTCTCAAGCAAAATATATTCTCATGGGTCATGTTTAAAAGATGCATATCTTAATCTCCACCATGAATCTATCATTTTTTGATCAAGTGATAAATACCTTGGAATTGTGATTAGTCATTACATTGATCAAATTAACTTTCAAAGTTGATATATACTTACCTTATTCTGAATCAGTTCATATAAATTATCTTAGATTTTATTGAAAGCATCTCCATCATCATGCCTTACAGGGAAAAAATGTTTCATAACATTTTTTATACCAAAACTAATTAATCATTATTGAATTAATGAGTAACCCATTGTTTTTTTTAATTCTAGATGTCAATAAATTTTTTAGTATATTTTTAGAATTTCTTTTCTTTAGGACTATTTTCTCCTTTAATCTACCCTTCCCATTATTCTCCCATTTTCTTCCTATTTTACTACTGAGTAAAATGGATGTTGGTATCTAACTTTCTATGTGTATTTTTCTACTTCGACTAGTTCAGATGAGAGTGACTTCTCATTGCACAACTCAGTTGTGTGTAATTATTTTCCCCATACTTTTTCTCCCTTTTCTCTTATCTAATTTATTTTTCCTATCCATTATACTGTTATCAAAATATAGCACGTTCATCCATAAGATTTCTGTCAACAAAACATCCATTTATTTATCTGATAACGAAAGGGTATAATAATAATTATATATTATTTTTTGTTTCTAATGTTATAATGCAGAAAGTTTATTCTTGTTTATTCCTTTATGGTTAGTCACTTGTGCTTACCTTTTTTGTATTTCTCTTGACCCCAGAGATTGTGCTTCAGAGTTTCCAAGTAATCGCAGTCTTTTTTTTTTTTTAACAAGAATGCTTAATAATACTCTTTTCCATAAAATATCTATTTCTTCTTCCTATCACTATCATTGTGGGGCATATTATTATTGCTTTTTAGCTTATACATCTTATAAAGTATTACATGCTTAGATTTGCACTTTTTATGCTACATCTGCTAAATCACAAATTATTTTGGTTGTAGTTCTTCAGTTTAATTCTTTCCTTTTGGCTGCTTGCAGAAGTAATTGTTCCTTGACCTAAATATTCTGAATTTTGGCTATATTGTTTCTGAGAGTTTTAATTTAGGAGTTTCTTTCAGGTTATGATGAATGATTTCTTCTTGTTTTTACTTTGTCTTGAGGGTATTAAAAGAATTGTACAGTTTTCTTTTATGATTTATTGAATATAAATGTCTAACGTCTTTCTTTTTTGGTCCTGACTTTGAGGTCATCAAATCATTCTTGAATTTTATGCCAAGCTCATAATTCCCCTTCCAATTCTTTCTTCCCTATTTCTACTATCTTACCCAATTATTTCCTCTAGCACTCTCATTTTATTGATAAAAAAACATTTTATTTCCTTTTTAAAAATCTTGCTTTAAATCTTTCAGGAATTCTAGTTGCCTTTGAGCCTAAGCTGAGTTTTATTTTATTTTATTAAATCATTGCTTGTAAATGTTCTTCTTCTGGGTTTATGTCTTTAGGATTCCTATTACCATAATAACTTTTTTATGGTAGGACATTTCTTTTCTTATCTCTCATTACTCTAGCCTATTTGTTGACTTTGGATTTTGTTAAATCTGAGATCTATATATTTATGTAGACAATGTCAGGCTTGGTAGTGTTGCTGTTTGCTCAGAGATATTATTGAGTTATTTCAAAATATCAAGGAAAACTAAGGTCTGGGACCTGCCTAAAACCTGTCATTACTACCAAAGTGGTCTGATCCAGGACAAAGCATAATTTTTGCTCCCATATACTGAATTTTGTGAGTTATAGATCTGTTTGGGGACATAAGCTACAGTACTTGGGGTTTATATCTGGTTGAAGTTATGGTAGACAACTGGAAGTAGCCACTAACAGCTAGGTAGAAATTTCTGCTGTTTCAGCATGACAACAATGTAGATTCCTCTTTCATCTGTGATTCCTGGCATAATTATTGTACTGAATTCTTCATATTGGTCTAGAGATTGTCTCTGAAACCTTTACACTCTTGTGATCAGCACACAGATGTTGCTTGTGTCTGATAGGTTTTTTGCTCAGTATACAGCATATGGTTCTTGACAATTTCTTATCCAGGAAGGCTAATCCTAAATTAAGGTGTACACCTCAGGCAGATCTGGTGCACAACCTCTCACTTCTTTAGATTGGTGAGTTGTTTCCCTAATTCAGGTCAGCATAGAAAGTTAGAGACCTCCATCTGTAGAATGCACAGATATCTCTATTTTCCTATGTCAAATTACTATGATTTTTTTTCTTGACTTTCCCAATCAGGACTTGGTTTCATGCATTTTCTAGATCTGTTTAGATGCATTGTGTGGCTGGGGAACTCAGCTGCACCACTTCATTAGTATAACATTCCAGACCATTATTTCACATAAATCATTAAGCATTCAAAAATATGTGAAAATTACTTACTTTGAAATATTTTGTGCTTAGGTTATTGGAAAAATCAAAATAAATAAAGCATAGCTACTAATTTGAAACACTTCATGTGTATATCATTTAATAAAAGTGTAATCTACCTTCAGGGGCAGTATGGAATTATGAATTGAGTACTGACCTTAAAGAAAGGAACATTCAATTTTAAATCCTGCATCTGATATTTATTAGGATTATGATCTTGAACAAGCCACAACTTCCTTCACTCTTAATTTTCTTATTTTAAACAATGGGTATTAAAAGAGTATTCACTATCAGGGTTTTTCTTCTTTTTATGCTCATACAAGATCATGCATGTTGAGCACTTTGCAAATGTTAAAGTGTTATATAAATATCAACTATTATCATATTAAAATATCATGAATTTGAGGGTATCTGATAGACTAATTTAGCAAAATAAAGAAATAAGGCCATAAAAACATACTCATTGAATAATATAGAATAAAATATATGTACAGACTTTGACTTGTGACAGACTTACTGTACTCCTCATTCTAGGATAATAGGTCAAATATTTAAAATAGCTTTTGTAAAAAATTTACTGGTAGCAAGATTTAGAGAAAACTATAAACTGATTTTTTTTTCTGATTTTAAAATTTAAGAAAAGAAACAATGAATAACATTGATTTGTGTGGAAAACACTAATGATTTGAAGCTTTCATCATCCCCTACTCCCAACTTTTCCAGTGTTGGTCATAACTGCGCTTTTACATTCTAAAAGCAGAAGGCTGTTGAGGAAAGGCAGCAATGGGGAGGATCAACAATGTTAAAAATGAAAGCCATGCAGAAATTTCATAGCCACAAGGAGGGAAGATATGATCCATTTGCTCTCCATATTATTAAACAAATGGCACACAATTTAAGCCAAAATGATTTGCAGTCATCCCTGGACCCACAGAACACATGTCAAACAGCTGTGAGAGCTGTACCCTATTATTTTAGACATGTTTTTAAAGTAAAGCTAAATATTATTTTAGCATATATCTTATTAACAATTCAACTATGTGACCCTGCTAAATTATCTCCCCTTTAACTGCTTAAAACTAACAGAAATCACAGCAGAAAAGGTTCCCTGTATTTTGAAGAAATAGCAACTGCCTCTAAAAAGGCACTGAATTTGGAGAAGCCCCAAATATAACCCAAATATATTTGCATCTTAAAACATACAAATTTTAATATGCATCACTACAATTGCTATTGAATATAACTAATGCTAAAATTCTTAAATTTCACTTCATCATGTAATAATTCATTTTTCAAAAAAAAATCAAAGCTTAGTTAATACTCAATTTTACATTTCACCCTAAGGGTTGTATTTGTGCAGTTTTGTGTAATATGAAAGAATAATAACATTATAATGGAAATATTCCAGTTTCTGCCCTAACTCTGTCTTAGGGCTGTTACTATTTAACTCCAGGTTTGGAAATCACTTAAATTACCTGGGTTGATAATAGAAACTTTTCTTTCATAATTCTACCAAATAAAGGAGACTGTTATACTATCTTCCTTTTCCTACATAGAGGGAATTTTATTTATCTAGAAAGTTTCATCTAGAAACTTTTATTTATCTTGATCTTTTAATCCAATCTGTAGCAAAACTACATGTGCAATATTCTTATATGTGTCTTCCCATTTCTCAGCACATTACCTGTGCCATAGATTAGATTCTCAAACACATCTATCTCTATCTTGGAAAAATCATGATGTGATTCTGATGCTGAATATTACTTTCCAATGTACATTCCTGATGGTGGAAGCAATTTAAAATGGATTTTTGATGTTATTGTTGTTATTATTTTTGATCAATGCAATTCAAATGAAGAATCTTCCTATCCTGACAACTTTTCTGTTATTCTATGAGATATACATCTATATTTTTACAGATATAGATAAATATAGTTCCATTCATTTAATAATCCTGAGTGCTTGTTTTTAGTAAAAAAAATCCAGATGAATTTTAGAAACCTATAATTGAAGAAGTGATTTTTGAGGGTCATTGCTTTTAAACATGTATTTTATCATAAGGATGGATTTCAGTTGCAGAAAGGAAATAAGGCAGATTGCCATAGGAACACTGTTCATTCTTTAGGGGAAAAGGGAGGGAATGGGAAAAATTGTGAAGATTTCCAATAAGATAGTCTAATTCTTCAGATGCCTAAAGAAGACATTATTCAGTATTGTATAATGGGCAAAAATCACAGTACTCTTACTAGCTATGAATATTGGAAGTATCCTGAATATTGGTACAACACAATCTTCTAACCCAATGGTGGTGTTTGTAATTTTAATGATGCATTTCCTCTATTATTCTATGAGGATTTACTCTTATATATCTAATGTTTACTTTACTTAGCATAAATATGTTTTTAGAGATGTAAAAAGTCAATGGTTAACAAACAAGAAGAAACATGATTATTTACTATAGGTTAATAGAAGAAAAAATAAAGTATTTCTAATGAACCACTATTTTATATTTCTACTATGAATATTTTTAAATATGTACTTTTTAGAAATAAAATAATATTTACTTTTGGAAGAACATGCCAAATTTGAATGCAGGAAATGAAAAGTAGTATGTTTAAAAATTATTTTTGAAGTGTGATCAAAGAAGCAATAAGTTAGGGGTAGCTAGATGGCACAGTATATAGAACACTGAACATGAAGTCAGGAGAACCTGACTAAGGTCAGTTTAAATCTGATCTTAGACACTTAACACTTACTAATCTTGTGAACCCTGGCAAGTCACTTAATCTTAATTGCCTTGAAAAAGAACAACAACAACAACAACAAGAACTAATGAGTTATAGTGAGTGAAATATAGTGGAAAAAGTGAGAAATGTGTAGTTGTGCCTCCAAATATGCCCAGTGAGACTTTTGGTAAGTCACTTACCTTTTAGCCTCTATTTCTTCATCTGGAAAGTGAATGTAATGATTCTTATCTACTTCCTATTGTGGAGAGGCTTAGGGGAAATAATGCAAGTGAAAAGGTTATGGGTACAATACAGATTATATAAATTTGTTTTATTGTGAAAAGCTTGTTTAAATTTCTCTCTACCTCCGCCTCTCCCCTCCCATCCAGTCAAGTATTTTCTGGATAATTTTTCTTAATTTATATATGTGTTCTGAATCCATAGCCATCTGAGATGCTTCACTTTTCTTGGGGCAAGAAAGTAAGATGAAATTAGGACACTTGAGAGTGTTTGTTAGCTTGGTCATGGAGAGCAGAGTTTTGTGAGGTAATAATAAGGGGAATGTAAAGATTTATGCTGGATCTTTTACATGTTTGAGTTCCACAGCCTATTTTTGAATCATAATGTTGCTTTATAAGCAGTTGTGGTAAGCCAAAAACTATAAAATGTGATATGTGTGAGCATGTGCATTGTAGCATAACCAAGAGCAAATGATATACTTACGGTTTCAAAAAAGTTTCCAATTTAAGCTATGTTTTAGTCACTTAGATCTTTCTAATTTTTTCTTATTTTGTTTTTTGATGAAACTTTGTGTGTGTGGTCTGACACAGTCTAAATAGTCCAAGGAGCAAATTAGGGAGAAAATGAAACTTTTGATTTATTTCAGTTATGAATTCATACCTTTTCTCTTTCCTTTCTCCGTCTTTACCCTTTTCTTCTGTTTTATTTCTTTAATCTCAAGAGCTAAACTATTCTATTCATGGCACTTATAAAAAGATCTCAATTAAGCCTAACCATATTTTCTAGAATTTGATAAGGGTTCCTTGTTTTCCTTCATCATTTCAGAAAGTCTTGAGTGATAAATTTGTATTCATCCTTTAAAGATTCATCCCATCTCCATCATTAAGCTTTTTTGATTTCTCCAGGTTGATAAATTTGCATTTGATCTCTATAACCTCACACAGTATTTTCTTCTTACATCTCATGTTCTTGTGTTTGGAAGGTAGAGATGAGGATAGAGAAGACTGGATTTGTGATTATGTTCATTTTTAGTGCTCCAAATGTGGAAAGTTTTTCTATAAATGCAGATCATCAACTTTTCTATAACTGAGTTAAACTGGTGTCCAGAGTCACACATTGAGTATGTGTGAACTGTAATTCAGATAAGTTCAGTGACTGACTGACTTTTGTGCAAAACATTTCTTGATCTCCCAACTGTTTATGTTTTACCTCCAAAAATTAATATAAATGTTTTCCTCCCTAAGAAAACATATGCTTCTTGAAGACAGAGGTTCTTAACTTTTGTCTTTGTAATCAAAGAACTTTGCTCAGTGCTAGGGGCATCATATGTGCTTCATAAATGCTTATTACTTAATTGTTTCTTCACAAGAAGAATGACCTTTGTTCCCTAGGATGTCATGTTAACCACTTTTATCTACTAATTATTTGTGTTATAAATATTCATGCAATATCATAAATGTTAACAGATAATAAATTTAAACAATTATGATTGAGCTAGCTGATGCAGTAGATGGAGCACTGGAAATCAGGAAGACCAGAAGTCAGATCTAGCCTCAGCTACTTTTTAGCCACACCTGTCTGGTTCATTTTTCTCACTTCTAAAATGGGAATGATAATAATAGCCTCTAACTCTCAAGGTAATTATGGCAAACCAAAAGAAATATTTGTAAAACACTTTGTAAACTTTAAAGTACTATATAAGAAATAACAATTGTTATGCTTCATTTAATCTTTTATCATTCATCCTGCCTAACGTTGTTCTACATAAAGTGTGTGTTTACTATATGTTTGCTTAATTTGATTCTGTTTAACTTTACATGTTTCTTAGCTACCTGGAGACCATGAGGATAAAATATAGATAGATAATTTCAATAATTTTTCTTTCTTTTGTAATCTTATGTAATTTACTTTATGCATTTAAAAATTTTATTCTCAAAATGGATTGATGAGAATTCATTCACTTTTTACCCTAAACCTGATATTAATTTCCTCATCTTTATTTCTTAGAATTCCTAATATCTATCATATTTAAGCTTCAGTACTGCCTTCACAAGGAAATTTTCCTGACTGCCTTATTTCTTAAAGTTTTTACCAAAAGTTTTTACCAATTTACCAAATTTACCAAAATTTTACCAAAATATGTTTTTTATTATTGTTGTTGTTTGTTCTTCATTTTTGAAGAGGACCAATGACATCAGGAAGGAAATGTATTGACTGACAAATGAAGTGAATTTAAGGGAGACAGGGCTGTGCAAGGTCACTAACAATATTTTTCTCCAAAGCCATCTGGATCCAGTGGTCTTTTCCAGGTGTCACTTTGTCTCGAAGCAATGCATTTCTTATAGATTTATATTAAAGTATGAATAACTTAAAAATTTAGCATAGATGTTCACCTCTCTTTACTGAATACTTGATTCATGTTTCATTAATTTTGATTCTGAATTTGAAGTCAAGGAATGTATTGTCAGTGTAGTCAAGGAATACATTGTATTCAATTATGAGAGTCTAAAATTAAAACACCCTTCTCACTGACTAGTCAATTATTTCTGCCACCACCCCCAATTTATCAACTAGAAAACTTATATCATAAGCACTCACTTCTTTATCTATATCTATGTATGCATATACATAGATGTATATACAATCTTACATGTCTGTTTGTATTATATAACTTACTGATGTCTTGTACTTAAATGAATATCAATAATTTGGCTATGCAGTTTATTATAAAAATGATTAAAAAATACATAAATTATCATTTGCATTTTTATCTCTCTCCTGAGACTGTCTAGTATAGATTCTCAATACTTTATTACTATACTAGTATAAATAACTATGTGAAGGATCTGTCTGCCTTAAGTCTTCTTATTCCAACCCATTTGCTACTTAGTCACTTAAGTGATTGTCAACCTCTTCTCTTAGCATTAGAAGTCTTCTCTGGCTGGTTCCTAGTACTGGAACACTTTTCCTACACAACCCTGCCTACTGAATTCCCTGGCTTCTTTTAAATCCCAACTGAAATCTCAGCAATTATAGGAAGGCTTCCTTAGTCTTTACTTGGCCATGGCAATTAAAATAGATTCCAGATTGATATAGTTAAACTGGCAGTCGCTTGATATGCTCCTTACAGATGGCAGTATCTCAATAAAATTCATTCCAAAAAATATAGTAACGATAGTCATAGCCTCTATGGAAGGGCCTGTTGAAGATGACCTCCCAATCAGGAAGACAGGGGAGTTGGTTAATGTAGGAAAGGTGAGAGCAGCTATTGCTGATAGCCCTACTGAGGGCATTGTTCTCAGACTGCCTGTAGAGAATGAACTGGAATGCTGGTTTGTATTTAACTACACCATAGTGTTGTAGTGGGTATTCACAGATTTTTAGCACCTCTGGTATGAGGACTTGTGAACCCTTTTAATAAGCTGCATCTCTACCTTTTGGGTTCTTTTCACTCAATTTTCACCTGTGGCTAAGAAATTGTTGTATGCATACTAGGTATTCTCCAATAAAAATAAAATAAAACAAAAAAAACCAAAAATCTCAGCAGTAGCACTACAACAGGTTGAAGGGAATCAATAGACTTCAAATCTGTTGATGTATTATTGGAAATGTTTACCCCAAATATGTGAAGACTCTCCAGGTTGTAATGGATAGATGAGAACAATTTGTTCCAAATAGTCATAAAGGTAACTGAAGCAGGTTCCATGGAGTACTTCAAGCTCAGTCAGATATAAAATGCCAAAATCTCCAACTGCACACTGGACCATTACCAATTATCTTGATCTCTGTCTTCCCACAGGATTTCAAAGACTCAGAAATGGAGGATGATTCTGTCTTACTTTACTCTAGCCCACAAAAAGTTAGCAATATCACCCATGGTGCCATTGATCCTGTTTTAAAGAGAAGTACAAACAAATATACCATGGCAGTAAAGCCATATGTTTTAGAAAGGAGTTGAGAGCAAGAGAATTAAATGAAACCAGTTTGTGGAAAATTATATTGGGTTTACCATGCATAATTTTGTTTGGAAATGAGAATATAAATTTTATTTTATTTTTTTTTTAATAAAGCTTTTT
>JAJPUD010030026.1:555-13453 GCA_023553655.1 Myrmecobius fasciatus
GTTTCTTACAGAGCAATAATATTCCATAACATTAATATACCATAATTTATTCAGTCACTCTCCAATTGATGGGCATCCATTCAGTTTCCAGTTTCTAGCCACTACAAACAGGGCTGCCACAAACATTCTTGCACATGTGGGGCCCTTTCCTTCTTTTTTGATTTCTTTGGGATATAAGCCCAATAGAAACACTGCTGGGTCAAAGGGTATGCACAGTTTGATAACTTTTTGAGCATAGTTCCAAATTGCTCTCCAGAATGGTTGGATCTGTTCACAGTTCCACCAACAATGTATTAGTGTCCCAGTCTTCCCACATCCCCTCCAACATTCATCGTTATCTTTTCCTGTCATTTTAGCCAATCTGACAGGTGTGTAGTGGTACCTCAGAGTTGTCTTAATTTGCATTTCTCTGATCAATAGTGATTTGGAGCAACTTTTCATATGAGTAGAGATAGTTTTAATTTCATCATATGAAAATTGTCTGTTCATATCCTTTGACCATTTAACAATTGGAGAATGGCTTGAATTCTTATAAATATGAGACAATTCTCTATATATCTTAGAGATGAGACCTTTATCAGAACCCTTAAATGTATAGATGATTTCACAATTTGATGCTTCCCTCCTAATCTTGTCTGCGTTAGTTTTGTTTGTACAGAAACTTTTTAACTTAATATAATCAAAATTATCTATCTGGTGTTCAATTAAGAGTTCCAGATCTTCTTTGGACATAAATTTATTCCATCTCCACAGGTCTGAGAGGTAAACTCTCCTATGTTCCTCTAGTTTGATTATAACATCGCTCTTTATATCTAGATCATGAACCCATTTAGATCTTATCTTGGTGTGTGGTGTTAGGTGTGGGTCCAGTCTTAATTCCTTCCATACTAGTTTCCAATTTTCCCAGCAGTTTTTGCCAAATAGTGAGTACTTATCCCAAAAGCTGGGGTCTTTGGTTTTATCAAACACAAAATTGCTAAAATTATTACCTAGCTTGTCCTGATATCCTATCTTATTCCACTGATCAACTGCTCTATTTCTCAGCCAGTACCAAATGGTTTTGATGACCGCTGCTTTATAATATAGTTTTAGATCTGGTACAGCAAGACCACCTTCATCTGTCTTTTTTTTAATTAATTCCCTTGAAATTCTTGATCTTTTGTTCTTCCAAATGAACTTTGCTACTATTTTTTCTATATCTGTAAAATAATTTCTTGGGAGTTTGATTGGTATGGCACTAAATAAGTAAATTAGTTTGGGTAGTATTGTCATTTTTATTATATTCACTCGGCCTACCCATGAGCACTTAAGCCAATACTGCTATAGATTCCTTGGGGTAGATTCCATGGCTGCCTGCACTTTGTTTGCCTACCTCTGTGCCCAATTGAAGAGGAGCTTTTCTGGAGACATTTAAAATTATCTTCTGTTGGAAATTTGTTACACTCCCAATATATGTGGGTTCTGTGACTCATGAACTAGTTCAGTGACTGGATTTCCTGTTAGTTTGAGGGATATTGGGAGAGGTCAGAAAAAGACATGTCTCCTCTTTATCATCTTGGCTTTACCCTTAATACTTAATTTTAAGAAGGACTCTCTCCAGTTCTCTCTGAAAAACTGGGAATTCAATTAAGACATGGGAAATATTGGCACAAAATTGCTGAGGAGGCTGTGGATGCATTAAAGAAGGTGCTAAGATGTAGGAACAAAGCAGAACTTCAGTAGCTCAAAAGAACTATGAGATGCACAGATTCAGATTCACTACAGCTGCTCATATCAATTATCTTTGTCTGACCTATAGTAGAGCCTTCTGAGCTCATATTTACCTGTCTGTATGTCTGTCTATCATCTATCTATTTAATCATAGAATGAGATTCAGAGAGACAGAGATAGAGAAAGAAAGAGACAGAGGCAGAGAGAAACTGAAAGAGAAAGATAGCAGGCAGACATAGAAAAGTCAGACAGAGACAAACAAAGATAGGGAGAGATAAAGGAAGAGGGAGAGAGAGAAAAAGAGAGAGAGGAGGGAGAATGAAAGAGGAAAAGAAAGGAAGGTAGAATAGGAAGAGAGAGTGAGAAGGAAGGAGAGAAAGAAAGGGAAAAAGAGGGAGGGAGAAAGGGAGGAAGAGTGATGGTGTTTTCACTGAATATTTGAACTATGGCACCCTTTTTATGATATTGCAATCACAAATATACAGATGTAGCCAAGGCGCCCACAATTATTACTATTTAACACAAACAATATTTGACTTATAGGGAACACTTAATAAATGATTTTCATTCATTCATTCTTTATTTCATTCCTCTTTGTGACCTTAGGCAAACCACATAGCTCTTTTGAGCCCTAGTTTTCTTGTCTATTAAATAGGTATAGTAATACATATACTGACTCCCTCATTTCTTCTGAGAGGATAAGCCTTAGGGGATCATTTCAGTGTGAGCTTTTATTTGTTTGCTCATTTATTTATGGAGCAGACGTGATTTTATCAATAATGGAAACTCCTGTTGTTGAACTCCCTTAACTAAAATAGATCAGCAATATTTCTATAATTTAGAATGGAGGATCATTTGAGTGCACTTAGTTAAAAATGACTTGCCATTGTTCAAAATTATTATATGTTAAGAGGTCCTGACCTTACAGTCATATCTCTCTTCCTTATTTATGCCATACTACTTATTGAACTATCTTCCACCAGGGGAAAAATGCTATATTTCCCTTCCTGCTATGCTCTGTTTCTCTGGACTTTGCCACCATGACCCAGATGCCTCCTCATCTTGCTACCTTCCCCAGTATCTGGATACTTATCTTCCTGGATCATGATTGCCTAAGGGAATCCCCTAATAAAATATTCTGAATATGAATGACAAGATCTTCAGTGCTGCCCAGCCATATCAAATCCTCCAGTCCTATAATGGAATGAATGCTCTAAATTTATTTTGATCTATGATGCCCTTCCCATTACTCTCAAGTCTATCATTGATCATTGGCAGGAATGGGGAGATATTTAAAACAACAGTATCACCAGAAATTAAGACATAGCTTATGGGGCAGTTCTATGGGGACAGATCTTTCCATTTCCATCTTCCTTCTGCTCCATCTTAACATTGTTTCCTGCATTTCTCATTTTAATTAATTCATGTTAATCTACATGGTTTCTATAGTTGAATGAAAAGCATCCTCTCTGATTTCAGAGAGGCTTGGAGAGACTTAGATGAATTCATGCTGAGTGAAATGAGCAAAACCAGGAGATCATTATACATGGCAACAGCAAGACTCTTCAATGATCAATTCTGATGGAAGTGACTCTCTTCAACAATGAGATGATTCAAACCAAATCCAATTGTTTGGTGATGAAGAGAGCCATCTACACCCAGAGGGAGAATTGTGGGAACTGAGTGTGATCACAACATAGCATTCTCACTCACTCTATTGCTGTTTGCTTGCATTTTGTTTTCTTTCTCATTTTTTTCCTTTTTGATCCAATTTTACTTGTGCAGCAAAATAAGTATAAATGTGTATACATATATTGGATTTAATATATATTTTAACCTATTTAACACGTATTGGACTACCTGCCATCTAGGGGAAGGGGTGGTGGAAGGAAGGAGGGAATAATTTGAACAGAACACTTTGCAAGGGTAATGTTGAAAAATTGTTCATTCATATGCTTTGCAAACAAAAATTTTAATTAAAAAAAAGAAAAGCATCTTCTCAGAATAGCTGTGAAAAATAGCTCCCAAATGCCTGGTATGAGAAGAGAAGCGGTCTTAACTATTCAGAGTATCAAATTAAATTTGATTAATCAAAAAGTTTATCGTTGGACTTGATATATGCAGATCAGTGATAAAACAACTATACTCTTTTGAGCACTACTATTTTGTGCAACACTGATACTCCATCTCTTGCCTTGATTATCTGAGAGAACTATTCCTATTGACAGGTCCTTATGCTACTAGTGCTTCTGGATAAGAAATAGGATGAGTCACAGAATACCAAAATGAATGTAGATAGTATTACTTTTCCCATTTGATGAATCGGAAAACTGAGATTCAATGAGATTAAATTATTCAACTATAGTCAGAATGAAAACTCCATCATATGCCTACTGCTTCAGAGTCCATGATTCTATTAATTAATTCATGCAAAAAGAAAAAAATGAAATCCAAAGTCAAAAAGATGATTTGAGATGTTAATCAATATCTTTACTACTATATCATTCTGAACCAAGAACACATAATCTATGCATGTGAAGTTTCCCGATATTTTTATTTTTCAGATATCTCCAGTTGATTGAGAGGCAGAGATTCATGATCATAAGCTTCTAGCTTCTTTTGCTTCTCACCTCAAAGAGTGTATAGAGGAGGAAGTTTACAGGTATATAAGGTAAGATTATGCCACTTTAACATAAACATCAAGGTTTTTTTCTGGCACTATTACCTTCAATGGAGCTGAATAAAATCATATCTTCACTAATATGGAGCCTGTCACAATTAATGTCTAATTAGTCTCCAAGTACTCTGGACAAAAAATATAAGTGTACAAGAGTTTTTAAACTGTATGATTCAAATAATTTGCTCTCAGAAAAAATATATTGTGCATAATAGTCCGCTGGCTCCAAACTGAAACTTCCAGGAAGAGAATTTGCATATTTAAAAAAATTATCTTTGTGCTTCCAGAGTCTAGCACAATGTCTTGCACAAAGTAGGTGGTTAATCAGTACTCTTGGATTGTTGAATTGCTTTCATAAACTATTTAGGGTTTTACTTCTTCCACTTGAGTTAAGTGCTATTTTTCCCTGATCTTCAACAAATTTCATGGGAATTTTCAGAAGATCCCATAATTTAGGAATCATGAATTCAGAAATTTATGAAAATTTATAATAACACTAAGCAAAAATTATAATCCCTTGGAATTCTTAAGATAATACCATTTGACAGTAACTTCCTACAGAAGACTCATGTCTCTTTTTCTTTTGGTTTTGGAAGAAAAATAATTTAAAGAAACAATTATATACACCTTCATGCATAATACATATTGTTCCCTCACCTTTTGACTAGAAAATGCTGCAATGATAGATATTTATGTTAACTATATATTTCTTTTGATTTCCAAAATATTCTAAAAATGTTCATGAATGTAGTCTAATATCACTGAATCTTCTTCTTTAAAAAATTGATATTCATCTTATCATAGCACTTACATTTTTGCTGATGCATAAGTTATTCATCTATTGTGATGAGTTATGAGTAGGTTGATAAATTATATTGAAATGTCATTTTCTGGATGAAAACTAGTATTTGTCCCAAAACTACATATACATGTTGCATAACACCTCAGTGTCTTGCACTGACAGTGTAGCAGATGGTGACATCTTGCTCTGTTGGGAAACCAAGGATCTGGTGCTGCTTTTCCAATTAGAATGTTTTACCTCATTATAGAGCATGTGGAACAGCATCAGAGCTCAGAGGTGTTGTTAGAAGTGAAAGAGAGAATTCACTTGTGATATGAACATATGAAAGCTCATGAGAGGTTTCATTGATAACAGAAGGTGTTGCAGACACAGAAAAGCCCCATGAAACTACGGAGGCATTGTTGTCTATTATCAGAGAAACAGATAAACAGAAAAAGGATGCTCAAATTCAAAATCATTTAGGGGCTGCAGGCACTGAATAAAGCTCAATCTTCACAATTGATAAAGGTTAATGAAGAAGTCACTGCAATATTTGTTCAATTCAAACATTTAGCATAAGGAGATAGATTAACAAGGGATATTGTGGCATCTGATTTTATGTGAGCAATTTCAGTGTTTATGGGGAAAAGAATATTAGATGTGGAATCAGGAAGACTTGGATTAGATTACTATTTCTGATACTTACTATCTTTATGACCATGCCAAATTTCTTGATCTCTCTGGATTTCCATTTTTTTTCACCTATAATACCTATAGTTTTCATTGTGACAATTCATTTTGCTATATTTTTTTCATTTGATTCTCACAAGAAGCTTGTGAGATAGATGATATTACTATCCCTATTTTATAGATAAGGAAACTGAGCCTGTGAAGCTAAGTCAAGGATCACAAAACTATTAAGGGTCTGGAGTGGACTTTAACTGTCTGATTGTAAGTTTCAAACTTCATCTACTCTATTAACCAGATATGGCATCTATCTCACAGGGATTTTATGAATAAATTAAAAGCTATTCATTATAGATGTATGACATACCAAGACCACATAAAATCCCACTTTAATTTTTTTTAATTTTGTTAAATATTTCCCAATTACCCCCACCCACACATTTAAACTCATTTTTAAAAATTGAGTTTCAAATTCTTTCCCTCTCTGACATTCTTATTCCTTCAGAAAGCAAAAAAATAAAAAAATTGGCATCAATTATACATATTGCATCATGCAAAACTAGTCGTGTTGCAAAAACACATATACAAACAAATAAAAGTAAAAAAAAAGGATTCTTCACTATGCATTCAGATTTCACCAGTTCTCTTTCTGGAGGTGAATAGCATTTTCATAGTGCAGCCTTTTGAATTGTATTAGATCACTGTCCTTATCAGAGTAACTAAGTTTCTCACACTAGATCATCCTTATAATATTGTTGTTACTGTGTACATTGTTCATCTGGTTCAGCTTATTGCATTTTGCATCTGTTCATATGACTTCCAAGCTTTTTTTTTCCTGAAATCATCCTGCTTAACATTTTTGAAAGCTAATATAATTCCATCAAAAATCATATGTCACAATTTATTAGTTATTCCCCAATTTACAGTTATACCTTCAATTTCCAACTCTGTTACCACAAAAAGAGCCTGCTATAAATATTTTATAAAAATAGTTCCTTTTTCTTTGATGTATGTATAGTATTGATATTACTGAGTTGAAGGGTAATTCCTATAGGAATAATTCTACATTGTTCTCCAGAATTATTGAGCTAGTTCACAAGTATGATAATACATTAGTATCCCAGTTTTTTCACATGATATCCTGCATTTGTCATTTTCCTTTTCTGTCATATAACGCCTGTGAGTTGTTTTGATTTTCATTTCCCTACTCAGTAGTGATTTAGAGCACCTTCATATGATGATTGAAATATTTGATTTCTTCTTCCAAATTCTGTCTGTTTGTATCCTTTGAGTATTGATCAGTTGGAAAAAAATTTTTTTTTATTTTATTCTGGCTCAGTTCCCTCTGTATTTGAGAAAAAAAAATCTTTATTAGAGAAAATCACTATTTTTTTTCTTTTCCTATTCCCCTTCTAATTTTAATTGCATCAGTTGTGCAAAAGCTTTTAAATTTTATGTAATCAAAAACATTCATTTTGTATCCCATAATGTTCACTATCTCTTTTGTTTAATCATAATTTTCCCCCTATTCATAGATCGGCCAGGCCTATTTTTTGATTCTCCTTTAAATTACTTGTAATATCACCTTTTATGTCTAAATTATTTATCCATTTTGACTTCTTCTTGGTATAGGGTGTGAGATGTTGTGCTATATCTAGGTTTTTGCCAAATTACTTTCCAGTTTTCTGGATTTTTGTTAAATGGTGAGTTTGTGACCCAAAAGCTTGGATTTTTTTTTTACACACCATATTACTGTGGTTATTTACTACTCTGTATTGGGTATATAACTTATAACCTATTCCATTGACTTATCTCTCTATTTCTTAGCCTGAAAAAATTATATTGATGATTACCACATTGTAATATAGTTTGAAATCTAGACCTCGTAGGCTGCTTCCTTAACTTTATTATTGTTATTATTATTATTATTAATTCTCTATAAATTATTTACTTTCCTGTTTTTCCCAATTAAGTTTGTGCTATTTATAAAATAACTCTTTGATAATCTCATTGTAATGCTTTAAATAAATTAACTTAGAATTGTCATTTTTATTATATTGTTTTAACCATAAGCAATTAATATTTCTCCAGTTGTTTAGATATTTTTGTTTGTGCGAAAAGTATTTTGTAATCATTTTAATATAATTTCTGGATTTGTCTTGTCAGACAAACTTACTGGTGTTTTAAATTGTCTGCATTTATTTCACATGGAATTTCTCTTTCTGTCTCTTGCTGTTAAATTTGTTAATAGTAGATAAAAATGCTATTCATTTATATAAGTTTATCTTCTATACTGCAACTTTGCTGAAGTAAATTGTTTCCATTAGTTTCTTAATTGATTCTACAGTGTTTTCTAAGTATACCATCATCTCATCTTCAAAGAATGATAATTTTGGTTCCTCATTGCCTATTTTTATTCCCTTTTTTGTCTTGTCTTATTGCTCTACCTATGAATCTTAGTACAATATTGAATAAAAGTGATAATGGACATCCTCATTTGATTCCTAATCTTATTGGGAAAGTTTCAAATGTATCTTCATTACAAATAATGCTTACTCTTGGTTTTCAAAAGATACTATAATTTTAAGAAAGTTTCAATTTTTTCTATGCCATCTAGTCTTTTTGGCTGAGAGGGCAGTTAGGTGTCACAGTGGATAGATCCCCAGCCCTGAAGTCAGCAGATCTTGCGTTCAAATCTGGCCTCAGACATTTAACACTTCCTAGCTGTGTGATACTGGGCAAATCACTTAACCTCAATTGCCTCAGCAAAAAAACAAAACAAAACAAAAACAAACAAGCAAACAAAATAGCTGAGGGCAGAGTCAAGATGGAAAAGAGTAGAAAAGACTTTTTCTGAGCCCTTCATGGCTTCCCTCAGAATCAATACAAGATCAAGACTCTGAACAAATTTTGGAGGAACAGAACCCACAATTATTTGCAGTGTAACAAATTTCCAGCAGAAGATATTTTGGAAGAACTTCAGGAAATGTCTGTTCCAATCAGGAAGGGGAAGGGTAGGCAGCCCAGTGCAGGGACAGTACAGGAGACCTAGGGCAGAATAGCTTCCTGCACTAGGAATCTAGTGGGAGATTCTTACCCAAAAAGAGGAGCTGTATATACTCTGTCCTGATTCAGAAGTCAGTGGATAAGCAATTTAGCTGTGAGACCTTCCACACAACTAGAAAAGGTATATACCTAGCCCCTGACTCCTAGCATAACTAGAGAGACTTGGCCATGTCCACCTAATATAGGAAAAAAGCTAACAGCACTGGCTCCAGGATAGCATGAAACCACTGGACCAGTAGAGGAAGTTTGGAACAATCTCCTCTTTGCCCTAGAAGTTGATCTCAACCATTAAAAATGAGTAAAAAAAAAAACAAAAAACAAAGAGCTCTGGCCATAGATAGCTATTGTGGAGAGAAGGAATAATAGGCACTAAACCTTGAGGACATGAAAGGCAAAATGTCTTCAGATGAAGTTTCAAAGGGTGATATGAATAGCTCTGCAACTCAAAAGGTTCTCTTCAAAAAATACTTTAAAAACAGAAGAAAATTGGGAAAAGGAATTTATATCTTTGGAAAAGAAAACACAGAGAGTGTTTGAAGAAAATCTCTCCCTTAAAATAGTTTTGATGAAATGGAAAAAGAAAACAACTCCTTGAAAAACAGAATCAGTAAAATGGAGAATGACACCAACTCCCTAAAATATGGAATTGGTGAAATGGAAAAAAAATCCAATTAACAAAACATCCCATTAAAAAGTTCAGTTGGTTAATTGCAGAATGAGATAAAAAAACTAACTGAAGTAAATGCTTCAATAAAAATTAGAATTGAACAAATGGAAGTGAAAGACTCAATGAGACATCAAGAAACAGTTGAATAAAATTTTTAAAATTCAAAAAATACAAGAAAATGTAAAATGCTTCATCAGAAACACATCTGATGTGGAAAACAGATCAGGAGATACAATCTAAGGATAATTGGACTATCAGAAAACCAAGATGAAAAAAGAACCTGCACAGCATCTTTCAAGAAATCATCAAGGAAAACTGTCCTGATGTCCTAAATCATAGAGTAAAATAGTCATTGAAAAAATCACCAATCACTTTCTAAAAGACCCCAAAATTAAAACCCCAAGGAATATTGTAGCTAAATTCCAATTTTTTTTCAGATCCATGAGCAGATACTGCAAACAGCAAGAAAGAAACAATTCAAATACCTAGGAGATACAATAAGGATTACCCAGGACCTAGTGGCTTCCAGTTTAAAGAAATGAAGGATCTGGAATATGATATTCCTGGACAGCAAAAGAATTTGGATTGCAATGAAGAATCAACTATCCAGGAAAATTAAGCATTATCATTCAGGGGAAAAGATTGGCATTCAAAGAAAGAGGAGATTTTCAATTATTTTTGACAAAAAGACCAGAGGTGAAATGAAGGAAAGCATAAAAAGGTAAAAAGGAATGAAAAAACTATGCTCTTCTAAGGGTTAATATGTTAACCATTATTCTATGGTGAAATGAAATGTTCAGTGCTTAAGAACTATATTTTTATTAGAGGTATACTTAGAGGATGTAGGCAAAATTTTATTTTATTGTGATGATATTGAAAAGAAACTAAAGGTGGAAAGGGGATTTTACTGGAAGAAGAGGTAAGGGGAGGTAAAATTTGTGATATTATATTATATGAAGAAACTAAAAAGAGGCCTATTACAATTGAGGGAAAGAAGGGAGGGGGATGAACATTGTGGGAATCTTAATCTAATCAGATATGGCTCAAAGAAAGAATATCGTACACATTTAGTCTGATAGAAAAACTTGTCTCACCCTACAGGAAAGTAGGAGGAGAAAGGGGAAAGGGGGAGCCTAATAGAAAAGAGAACAGAAATAGAAGGAGAAGTGGAGAAGAAAGGAAGAAGAATTGTAAAAGTGGAGGGCTTGATTGACAGAGATTTGGTTGGAAGTACAATACTGGGGAGGAGGGAAAGGAGAAAAGGATATAAATTGGGGAAAATAAGATGGCAAGAAATACAAAGTAATTAATTGTGAATGGAATGAATTGTCCCATAAAATGGAAGTGTATAGCTGGATTAAAATCCAGAATCCTACAATATGCTGTTAACAAGAAACATATTTGAAGCATAGTGATACATATAAAATAAAAGTAAAAGGTTGGAGCAGAATCTATTATGCTTCAGCTAAAGTAAAAATAAAAAAGGAGTAATGATCTGACTCAGATAAAGCAAAAACAATTAATTAATTAATAATTTATAAATAAGGAAATTGATCATGCATTAGGGCATAAAAACCTCAAAATCAAATGCAGAAAGGCATACATAGAAAATATATCTTTTTAAGATTATGATGTAATAAAAATCATATGTAATAAAGGGGGAAAAATAGATCAAAATTAATTGGAAACTAAATAATCTAGTCTTAAATAATGAGTGGGTTAAACAACTAATCATAAACACAATCAATAATTTCATACAAGAGAATGACAATAATGACACAACATACCAAAATTTGTAGAATGAAGGCACAGGACTTCTTAAGGGGTATTTTATATCTCTAAATGCTTACTTGCATAAAATAGAGAAAGAGGAGATCAATGAATTGGACATGCAAATTATAAAAGCTAGAAAAAGAACAAATTAATCCCCACAATTAAATACCAAATTTAAAATTCTGAAAATAAAAGAGGCATTTAATAAATCTGAAAGTAAGAAAACTATTGAACTAATGAACAAAACTAAGAATTGGTTTAATTACTTCTTCAATGGTCAAAAGTTTACCTTTTTCATTTTTGATACTAGCAATTTGATATTCTTCTTTCTTTTTCTAAGGATTATCTATTTTTTCATAAAAAATTAGGAGCTATTTTGCCCAAATGTATGCCAATAAATCTGATAAACTAAGTGAAATGGACAAATGCTTACAAAAATATAGATTCCTCAGATTAACAGAGGACAAAATAAATTAATTAAATAGTTCCATTTTATAGAAAGAAATTGAACAAGCATTTAATCAACTTTCTAAGAAAAAATCTCCAAGGCCAGATGCATTTACAAGTGAATCCTACAAATAATATAAATAAAAATTAATTCCAATACTTTGTAAACTATTTGGGAAAAGAGGGAAAGAAAGACTCTTACCAAATTCTTTTTATGACACAGATATAGTGCTGATACCAAAATCAGGTAGAATCAAAACAAAAAAAAAAATATATAGATTAGTTTCCCTAATGAACATTTATAAAAAAATCTTTTTTCCCCTGAGGCAATTGATGTTAACTGACTTCCCAGGGTTACACAGCTAGGCAATATTAAGTGTCTGAGGCCATATTTGAACTCAGATACTCCTAATTTCATGGCTGATGCTCTATCCATTGCAATAACTAGCTGCCCTAATGCAAAAATCTTAAATAAAATATTAGCAAAGAGATTACAGAAAGACACCCCCAAAATACTACACTATGACCAAATAGGATTTACACCAGGAATGCAGGGCTGGTTCAATATCAGCAAAACTATTATCATAATTTACTATATCAATAAAGAAACAAAATTTATTTTATTCTCTGAGATGCAGAAAAAGCATTTGACAAAGAACAGCACCCATTCTATTAAAAACACTAGAGAGTATAAGAAGAAATGGAGTTTTCCTTAAAATGATCAACAGCATCTATTTAAAACCATAAGCAAGCACCATATATAGTGGAGGAAAACTACAAACATTCTCAATAAAATTAGGGGTGAAACAAGTTTGCTATTACTATTCAACATTTTATTAAAAATGTTACCTATAGCAATGAGAAGAAAATAATGAAAGGAATTATAATAGCTAATGAGGAAACAAAATTATCCCTCTGCAGGTGATATGATGTTATATTTAGAGAATCCTAGAGAATCAACTAAAAAAACTACTTACAGTGGCCTTGTGATGGAGAGAACCATCTGCACCCAAAATGTGAACTGTGGGCACTGAGTGTGGATCAGAACATAGCATTTTCATTTTTTGTTGTTGTTTGACTGCATTGTGTT
>JAJPUD010030027.1:0-13452 GCA_023553655.1 Myrmecobius fasciatus
TGAATTTTTTTTTCTTGGGTAAATGATTAATAGCTTGTTCAATTTATTATTTTCTAAAATGGAACTATTTAAGTAATTTATTTCCTCCTCTGTTAACCTGGGAAATCCATATTTTTGCACATATTGATCAATTTCACTTAGCTAATCAGATTTACTGGCATAGAGTTGGACAAAATAGATCCTAGTCTTTGCTCTATTTTTTTCCTTATTGTGGAAAGTACAAAATTTTCATTTTGGATACTAGCAATTTAATTTTCTACTTTCCTTTTGCTAATCAAATTAAGTAAAGGTTAAATCATCTCTATGTTTAATCCAACAAAATAGGTAAACTTTTAGTTTATTTGTTTATTTGGTTAATAGTTTTCTTACTTTCAGTTTCATTAATCTCCCCTTTTATTTTCAGTATTTCAAATTTGATATTTAATTGAGGTTTTTTTGATTTGTTCCTTTTCTAGCTTTTTCAGTTGAATGATCAATTAATATTTTTTCTTTCTCTATTTTATTCAAGAAAACATGTAGAGATATAAAATATCTCCTACAACTGCTTTGGCTCCATCTCATAAATTTTGGTATGTTGTATCATTGTTGTCACTCTCTTGAATAAAATTATCAATTATATCTATGATTTGTTGTTTTGTTCACTCATTCTTTAGGATTAGATTAACTAGTTTTGAATTAATTTTTGGGCTATTTTGCATTGGCTTTTTATTACATGTAATTTTAATACATCATCATCAGGGAAAGGCATATTTACTATTTCTGCTTTTCTGCATTTGCTTTTGGAGTTTTTATCCTTCCCTATCACTTTTAATTAGCTCTAATTTTGCTTTTGCATGATTTGAGATCAAAACTGATAACCTCCACCCCTTTTTTTTTACTTCACCTAAAGCATGATAGGTTCAATTCCAGCCTTTTACTTTTACTCTGTATGTACCACTTTATTTTAAATGTGTTTCTTATAAAGAACATATTGTAATATTCTGGTGTTAAATCTACTCTTCTACCCACTTTCATTTTATGGGAGAGTTCACATTCTCAGTTAAAATTATTACTTCTGTGTTTCCCACCATCTTATTTTTTTCCCCAAGTTATACTTTCATCTTTCTTTTCCCCCTTTCCCTCTTCCATTATGTTTTGCTTCTATCTCCTTTCTCTATCAGCCCTTCACTTTTACAGTTGCTCCCCCTTTTTTATCCTTTTCCTCTTCTACTTCAGTTCTCCTTTGTATTAGCCTCCTTCTTTCCTTTCCCCTTTCCCCTCCTACTATCTTGTAGAGTGAGAAGTTTCTCATCAAACTAAATATTTCTTATACTCTTTGAGCAAAATCCAATTGGGAGCATTTTTGGCACCAAAATTCTTTTATGTTTTATTAGTAAGAATTAAAAACAAACTAGTCTAGTTTTGAATGTAAGATTCCTCATAAGTATCATCAGAGAATGAAGATCAGTGAAAAATACAGGCTAAATCCTGAATTGAAACAGCATAACAAGAGAGTTGCCCTTTTCTATTTTTATCTTTTCTTTTTGTTTGCTTGCATTTTCTTTCTCATGTTTTTCTCCATTTCTTCTGATTTCTTTCACAACAAGACAAATTCAGAAATATATTTCAAATAATTTTGTGTAACTCCTATTGTTAATTCTTCATTTTTGAAAAGGATCAGTGACTTCACAATGTGATATCTTATACTGCTTCTGAAATTAATTGATGTGAGGCAGAGTTACACAAAGTTATCAGTTTCACATAACTTCCAGCACCATTGAAGTTAAATGACAAGAAAAAAAATCAAAATGACTGATGTGACTAGGATACAGTGGATGACCTGGATATCTGATCGAACAAATTAAGTGCTCCACACTCTCTGCTTTTTCTACCTGTTCTAATGCACCTGGCCAGTGTTCAGAAGCTTGAAGTGAACATCTCCCTAACTCACTGTTGAATTACCCTCAATTTGGTTTAATATATCTGCAAAGGCACAGTGGAACCACAGATGAGAGAGTTGGGTGAAAAGTAGAAATCAAATGAGACACTTTAAAAAAAGTGTGGCAATCACTTGCACCAGAGGTACTAGTCCTCCATGAATACTCCACACACTTCCATATGTAAGTAAAGGGAAAAAAATAGGACAAATGGGATAAATTCAAAAGTGATAATATTTTTCAGCATTTTGTAAATGTCTTCAGAAAAATTCTTTTTCCCCTTTCCTCTCCTTCTTCCTTCTCTTTCTCTTCTCTTCCCCTGCATGTATAGAAAAGTAGACATAAATGAAAAAAGGAAGACATATGTAGAAAGAGAAGAGATTTAAGTTTTAGAAACCTAAAATGTAGAGCTTCCTGAAATCAGATGCACTAACTCAGTAGCAAATTAATTACTTATCACTGGAGGCCTTGAAGTAGAGTCAAAGAAAATATTGTGGAAATATTGCAAATGACATGTTGGTACTTGTTTCTTATTCATTTAAGACACTTCATTTGTTATTCAATATTTGTGTTTTTTATTGTTCTTGTTGGTGCTGGTTTATTAGTTATGTGGTCTTTGGCAAGTTATTTGTCTCTCAGGGGTTTTATTCCTTCATCTAACAAATGAATGCATTGCAATTGACAGGCTGTAGGTTTTTCTCCAACTCTGCATCATTTATGTATGTACTATATAAGAATAAACCTGACCTTTTCCAGATGAAGAAAAACTATCCTCTATAAAGGATGGCTGAAAAAGTAATATTTCTATGGCCTAAAGGAGAAGAGACTTAGAGAAAACATGAGTATTGTCTTCAAAAAGTTGAAAGCCTATCATGTTCTTTGCTCCAGAGAACAGAAATATAGTAGAAATTGTAGAGGCAGATTTTGCATTGAAATAATGCAATGGTTCCTCTTTCAGAAGGCAGCAAGACCTTTGTTGCTAAATGTGTTCAGTTGGAGGCTGGACCATCACTCCAGGAGAATTTTTCATTGGAAATTTCTGTTTATGGCACTTAATGCTTTTGGGCAAGTCATTTAATTTCTCCCTTACTTACTTTATCTGTTAAATGAGAATAATAACAGCAGCCTATGGTTATTTTAATATTTAAAAGAGATAGTCATTGTAAAATACTTTGAAAATTTAAAATTGTAAATGCTCTTAAATTGCAAAACCTTTTAAATAACAAAAATATAATAGAAACAATCATACTTACACATAAAGAGGCAATTTGTACAGAGGCAAATATTTCAAAACAAAACATGAGTTAGAAGTGAACTCTGAGCTGATAGGGACTTACCAATGTCATGGATATGGTAGTTCAAATAAGAGTATAGGGTCTATAAGAGATTTATTATAAAATGAGAAATGAGAATCCTTGGAAATTCATTGGATGTGGAGATGGAGTGAAAGTAAGGAATTAAGAATAATGTCTAGATAATGAACCTAGATATATGTGGGTTTGCTGGTACTCTTGACAATAATAAGCATGATAGGAAAAAATAAAAGTTTTAGGGAAGAAGTAATTCAGATTAGGATCATGATATTTATAAGATTTTAAGTCCAAAACATACAATAAGCATCTCTAGCTGTGAGACTTAACATCAGGAAAGAAATTAGAGCTGGGCATAAAGATGATAGTTGAATCTATGGAAACTGGTGCAACCACCAAGTTAAATAATATGGATAAAGAAGAAAAGGTCAAGTCCAGAGCCTTGTAGGATAACCATGGTTAGTATGTGTGATCGGAATAAAGATTCAACAGAAGAGACTGAGGTATATTCAGATGCTTAGTAGGAAAAAAAAAAAAAACAAGAGAGAGTAGTGTCATGAAAAGGGGGGGAAGAGTTCCTTTCACATATAAATTAGATGTTCTTTTCAAAACCAAATTCTATCATTCTGTTCCTTGGTCTAGTTGCTAACAATCTATTTGTCTTTCCACTAAATTATACTCTATACATTGAAGTTACTAAATAATGATTATGTATCATCAGATCAGAGCTGAATGTCTCCCTAAAGTTGCTTTCTCCCCTAATTCCTTCATCCTGTGATTAAAAAAATAGTTCTCCCACCCTTCTCAATTTCCATTTCCCCATAATGGAAATTGTTTTTATCAAAAGACAAAAGAGATATATGAGATATCAGATTGGCCTCTGTCTCTTGCTTCTTATTAACCAAAGGGAAAAAATGCATCTCTTTCTTTCTGCTTTTTCTTACTTTTAGTTAATAATTTTCTAGCTTGATAGAGGGCTTAACATCATATAAATCACATATCATGTCCTACTGATTCTCCTGATTTGATAACTTTCCATATGAATATCACAATGGGCACACACACATATATGTACGTATGTATATGTGTGTATCTCTCTAAATATCTATATCTATATCTATTGATATCTATATTATATAGATATAGATATTCTAAGTGTTATCATGTGTATTTCCTTGCTATATTATTGAAAAGTACTCTTCCTTTTGCTCAGTTTTCAATAACTCATGAATGCCTTAGTTTGTCCCCAAAATTGAACCTGTACTAACAGGTTAACATGCTCATAACACATCTTCAGTTTAAAGATGAGGACACGAAGGGAAAGATACATAAAGTGGTTAGTCCAAAATTACAAATATATTAGCAAATAGTAGAAAAAAATATTTAAATGCAGATCCCTGAATTCCAAATATCAAGAAGTGAAATCTAATAGATTAAGCCAAATGTCATGGTGGAATAAGTCATTTTTAGCATTTGTGCCCTTCATAAAACAAAGGATATTTTAAATCCATATTGTTATTATTGCTATTGTCATTTCATACTGCTTAGGACAACCCCTTGCCCAAATGAGGCATTTAATAAATGTTTATATTGAATTGAAGTAATTGGTCTAGATCAACTGTTTGCCAATTGTCTCTTAGCCTCTGTAAAGAAAGAACAATTTTCTCCTGAAATATAACTCATTTCCAATGCCTGGATATGAAGATTTGATACAAGCACTAAGGTTATCATCAGGTGTCAAATCAAGCTCATCTCATCAGCCAAACATGAGATCAAATAGTATTGCTCAATCAGATTTCATAATGATGAATAATGTACTTTAAAGTTCTATGTGGCTATAGTTTTCAGAATTGTCATGCCAAAAAGATAGAGATGAAAAAGATAGAAAGAAAGATGTAATGGAGAAAAACAGATATTAAAAAAGTGATAGAAATCACAAAATTCTGATAAATTTCATTTCAGTAGACTCTTTTCTATTACTAGCAGGTTTTGGAAAATATGGAAAACAGAAAATTTCCTGGCTGTGCTCTTGAATTTTCACATTTCAAAACATGCTTATGTAGCTGTCTTATCTTGGAAGTTCATTCAAGACTTGGAATCTCCATATTCTGGAATAACCAGATAAACCTACTGCCCTCTCACAAAGGATCTTTTGCTTTTTCCATTGGCGAATTCCCCCTGGGAGGTCTCCATTTTTGTGAAAAGAAGTAAGTTGATCCATTTACTGGCAATGATTTTGACTTTCTAGAATTCAAAATCATATACTTGATTTTTCTTGGTACCTTCTTTCTCTCTTCAAATTGCAACAGTTTCTTCTTGGCTGTTTTCTATTTCCCTTAGGATAGAAGTTCATTGAATATCCTTTTCTCTCATCTTTCTATCTCCAGTACTTAACCCTGTGCTTAGCATATAGTACATCTTTAATAAACTTCCTTCTTTCCTTCCTTCTTTTCTCCTTTTTTCCTTTTTTTCTTTTTTTTCCTTTTTTCCTTGCCTGATAGCTTGCCTCAACTATGAAGACATAACTGATGGTACAGATCCTTTCATTACATTGTTATATATTCTTGCTAATGTCCCTTGTCCTCTTTAGGCCCCAGTTCCCTCATCTGTAAGAATAAGGTATTAAATTTAGAACAGATGTTCTCACTCTCTTTTGTTGGAGAAGATGGGGAGTGTAGATCTGAAAACTCCTCCCATATTTGCTACCATTTTATGAGGTTATCCATTTTTTATTATCTTTTCTCTCCTGGTTACTTTTCTCCAGAACTTTAATAACTCATCAGTTTACAAGATGAGGTCAACTCTGAAACTCATACCCCATCCAATCATTTTCTGCCCAAGCTAGAGGATTTCATCATACCATTATGAGTAATTTCCACTTCTTTTTACCTGTTGTTTTGCTTCCATTAGATTGTGTGTTCCTTGAAGACTGAGCTAGTCCATGCATTTCTGTGTACCCTTATGGCTTAGCATAGCTTAGCAGGCTCTTAATAGCCTTTCTTTGTACCCTCAGGCCTTAGCATAGTATAATAGGCTCTAGATAAATGGTTCTTTATTCTGACTGCAACTCTAGTATTAACCTGGCTTCTGTAAACTTTTAATTTGGATGTTTTTGATGAATTTATTTAAATGTAATTTATTTGCTTGCCATGATGTATATTTTATTTTGTTCAAAATATTTGAGAATATGCCCATAGGTTTCATGAAAGAATCTATGAAACAAACAAAAAAATTCAGAAATCTAGGATTAGATGATCTCTAAGATGTCTTCCATGTCTAATATTATAGCAATTGTCTATGAGCCTGATTCCAGACTGAATCAATTTACCACAATGATATCATAAACAAAAATAAGCAAACAAAAAACAACAACAAAAAAGCTTTTTGCTTCAGTATGCAGGTCCATCCCCTCAAGGATGTCATAAACAGTTTAGGGAGATAGATATAAACATAGATAGATACAAATGGATCGACAAACATGCACACATATACATGGACACATGTGGGTATGTATATGTGTACATATATAATATGATATATGCATAAATGTATATGATAATATAATAAGTGATAGGATATCTAATGAGAGAGAAATCACTTTTAACTAAAAAGATCAACCAGGGTTTCATGGAGAATATAGCACTTCACTTGAGACATAGTATAAGTAGAGTTCCATAGAGTCATTATAAGTTCTGTATAGTTTCCTACATTTTAGTCATAGATATTAAAGCTGCAAATGGAAAACATGAGACTTGCTGCAATATAGCAAGCAAGAAAGTTTGGTTGGAGCACAGATTTTGTTAGGGGGTATAGTATAAGATAAGGCTGATGAGATTATTTAGTGTCATAATACATAAAGAATTAAATACCATACTAACACACTTAATGTTTATTCAGTGGGTAATGGGAATCTTTGAATGTCCCATATATCTATGTAAAAATCTATTCACCATGAAAGCCCAAATACCAGAAAAAATATGACATCAAAACAAGTTACCAGAATTGAAAATTAAAATCCAAATGCTAGGTAGGGGTTCAAAACAATGTAAGTCTAGTAAACAAACTTGTTTTAGCACAGCAGAATAGATCACAGATTCAAAGTGAGAGCACTTGACTTTGAATTGCTGCTCTCCTACTTATTGCCTGGATGATCTTGAGAAGTCAATTAATTTGTCTAAGCCTCAATGTATCCAACTCTGAAAATAATGAATTTCACTGGAAGATGTCTGCTGTTACTTCCAGATCTTAATCTATACTCTAAATTCTCAGAATGTTCTGATTAATGGATAATGAATATTGCCAATTCAATTCTTCTCACATAACTTAAACTCAGTCTTAACACATTGTCTCTAATCAATCCACTTTTCCTTTGAAAATAAATAATGCTCACTACACAAATAGAATTTCATTCCTTGAGTAAATAAGTTTAACTTGATTGTAGGTTATTTTCCTAGGATTTATAATTGGGAACATGAAAATTCTCTAATCCAATTCCTTCATTTTATAAAGGAAGGACCTGACAATTAGACAGATCAAGTAATGTACCCAAAGTCTCATAGATTGTATATAACAGACAAGAGATTCAAACTCAGGTCCTATGAATCTAGTGTCACTTTTCTTTTTTATTATACTACACCATATTACTTACAAGATAATAACTCTATGTGTAGAATGACAGAATAGCAGCATTTCACACATAAATGGGACCTTGGAAATCATCTAGTACAACTCATGCAAGAGTTATTTTTAAAATAAACTAAACTATTTCCACTTCTGCAAAAAAGTATAATGTCCAAAAATTATTGGAAAAAAATGAAATTAATTTTAAGAAATGAAACAGATGGCCTAATTACAATCCATGCTAGAACAAGATAGACCTTAGGGCCAGGAAGCAAACTGCAAGTCCACATGGATGGATATATATGTATATGTGTGTGTATGTGTGTGTGTGTGTGTGTGTGTGTGTGTGTGTGTGTGTAAAATCAGTGTTTATATTGAGGAAGCAATACTTACTCTAAAAGTTTTGGACAATATAGTTGAATATAGCTGAATGGAAGGAGTGCAGTTTTTCTAAAAATGGAAATACCTAAAATTGCTTTTGATGGTTGAATTATTTGAGCTGAACTAAACATAGTACTACTAAACTGAGTAAGCACTTTGTCACAATCACAGAGGGATTTTCTTCTGGCAACTCAGGGCAATTTAGAAAATGCAAGTGAAGCTTAGCAAAGGTGGTTTGTAGTGGGATGGCAAGATATTAATTATTCTTATTAATACTCTTTGATTCCGGGCACTATGTGCTTTTTATAGCCCCTAGCTTGTCATCCAAGAGAAACTAAATCTACAACATTGCAGATAAGAGAAAATTATCAGTTAAAGAAAAATGTTAACATGTTCAAAGTATGTTAAGATTCCAAGTAAATATTTCAGGCACTTTTAAGCTCTACCAAATACTAAATTGAAATGATATATTTGTGTATAAAAAGTTAAAACATGGATGATTAAAACTAAAATAAATATTAATCTATGTAATTTTAGAGCAAAAAAGGAACTCAAAACATTAAGCATCAAAACATTGAATATAAGAGCTAGTAAACACCTTAGAAATGATCCAGTAGAAGAGGAGACTTAGGGATAAGAAATATGTTAACCAAGTAGTAAGTGCAGACTAAGAGCTAGAAATAAAGCAATTGAACTACAAGCCCATCAGTATTTCTACTATGACATAATACCTCTTTCTAAAATATGTTATGCACAACTTCATTATGTTGGATTCTTGGAATAAATGAGAGCATTTTCTGATATCAATAATCCATATATGCATAATATCATAAAACTAATCTATAATACTGATGGACTTTATGGAACAATCACATTTTGCCATGATACTCCACACACCATCATAATTTGAAGTATTGAATAACTAAATTTGGAACACAAGGTTTTACAAAGGTGAATGATGAAAACTATTTATATGTTTTGAAAATAAAAAGTTTTAATTAAACATTGTGTGCAGCTCTGTTTTACTTTCAGTATTTCTTCTGGCCTGGTTGAGCAGCAAACACCATTTTAACAATTATTCAGCCCTTTCTGTAGTCACACCGGTTGTAGCATAGATGACCATCTTCCAGGTGAAGAATTAATCTATTTTGGAAGACTGCTAATAATTTTGCCAGCAATAACTAAGAGAGACCTCCCCTCACTCTGATCATTACAGGACATTTCTTTCCTTTTCCCTTGCAAAAAATGTACAACAAAGATAACAAAAAATGGATTTTTAAATTCCTTGGGATAATTTCCTCTTGTCATAGAACTTTGAAGATTTCAATCAGAGGTATTTTGTTTTGATTTGTTTTCTTTTTAAATGAATAGTGAAAGAGAATTAGAATTAAATGCTTTCCTAGATAGATAATATTTTAATACAAAGTTTATTCTTTATTTGGAAGTTTGACTAGAGAAGGATTAACTTCAAGTGAATGTGTCTATTCAATGGTTTCAGCATCGGTTGATAATGGTATCTTGAGAACACCATGAAAGTATTCAGTGCTTCTCTTCAGGATCATATCCTTACCACTAATCAATATGACTCCAACAGTAGTGAGTATTTGAGATAAACCACATATATGTGACCCATAAATAGCCTCCATGGCATCATAAGTGTGCGTTGAATTATCACTATGACCATATAAATAAATTTCTGCTGCCTTATTATTGACTTAAAAATCCTACATCTCTCTAAGTGTTTCTTGTATTTTTAACAGAGTTAAATACTCTCTTCTTAGAGAGAGGTAACATGTGCTGGTTTCTTTCCATGTTAGCCACAAACTGTTCACTTCAGGAGAAACATTCTAATCTGTTCACATTAAGTCTTCTAGTAGTTGTTTTGCATTGGGACTGCAGATTTTTAATGTAAGTAAATATTTGGCTTGGAGAGCATAAATCTATACTCTGGTTCATGCATCAATCACCTTCATTGCTCTCATATCTTCTCTATCTTGTCTTAAAATGATGTAGTCAACTAAAAAGTTTGCAATAAGAGTGCATCAATGAAGTTTTATTGCATTTAGGAAAACAGAAGACAATACTGGTAATGATATACCAATAGACTGGTAATGATAAAATGCACACGTTTTTCATGGTAAGTGATCACTGTTGTTGCTGTTTAAAAATGTATTCCTTTTAAAGACTCAGTATGAATTTTTTTTTATTAAAGCTTTTTATTTGTATAACATATGTATGGATAGTTCCCCAGCATTGATCTTTACAAAGCTTTCCATTACAAATTTTACCCCCAGTCCACTCCCCACCCCTTGATGGCAGGAAGTCCACTACATGTTAATAATGTTGAAATACTTGACAAGTTATGCAAGAAAAATCATAGCTACAAGAAAAAAAAAAGAAAATCAGAGAAAGGCAACACAGTGCAAGCAAACATCAATAGAGATCATGAAAATGTTACTTTGTGGTCCATATTTCATATCCCTCTCTCTGGGTGTATATGGTTTTCTTCAGTGAAGAATTGGAGCTGGTTTGAGACAATTCTTTGTTGCAGAGAGCCATGTCAATCAGAATTGATCATCATATAATACTGTTGCTGCTGTGTATAATGATCTCCTGGTTCTGCTCGTTTCACTCAGCATCAGTTCATGCAAGTCTCTCCAGGCCTCTCTGAAATTGTCCTGTTGGTTGTTTCTTACAGAGCAATAATACTCCATAACATTCATAAACCATAATTTATTCAGCCACTCTCCAATTGATGGGCATCCCTTCAGTTTCCAGTTTCTAGCCACTACAAAAAGGGCTGCCACAAACATTCTTGCACATGTGGGTAACTTTCCTTCTTCTAAGATCTCTTTGGGATATAGGCCCAGTAGAAACACTGCTGGGTCAAAGGGTATGCACAGTTTCATAACTTTTTGAGCGTAGCTCCAAATTGCTCTCCAGAATGGTTGGATCCGTTCACAGTTCCACCAACAATGTATTAGTGTCCCAGTTTTCCCACATCCCCTCCAACATTCATCGTTTTCTTTCTCTGTTTTCACCCTACCTGATTTTTGATAGAATGTGCCTATTGTAGCTTTAAAGTCACCCAAAAATATAAGTTTTTCTTCTTTCAGCACATTAATAATAAATGTTTATTGGTCTTTATAAATATAACATATATATGTATATGTATATATAAATTATATATATATATATTTACACACATCCATATATATATATATACACATATACATGTGTGTGTGTGTGTATAGTGTTTGTTTTTGTATCTTATTAGGGTTTGTCATGGCATGAGTCTAATAGACACATAATGGTGATATAACATTTTCATCTAAATGAAAGTCAAATTGTCATTACCCTGTTATTAGATTCTTTTATGACTCATAACTCATTGACTTGTTGACTAGATTAAATATCATTGTGAGGCCTACACCAGCTGCATTGTGCTCCCCTTAACTACAGTGACTTTAAAAAAAATTTGTACAGCTTTAGTGAATTTTAGTAAGCTTAACTTTAGTAAGGTTTTCATTTGCCAGCTTTGTTTCACTCAGGGTTATTATTAGTTTTCAATATCCACTCAACTCTATCACAAGAAATGTTCGTATGGGGACATGGGGGAGCAGAGCCAAGAAGCAAGAGAGCAGTCATGATTTTCTGTGACCTCCTCTGACCTTCTCTCAAACAAACAGCAAAGTAAGCCTCTAAACTGATTTTTGGTGTCAAAGAATCCACAAATATTTGGAGTATAACAAATTTCCAAAAGAAGATATCTTGGAACAATTTCAGAACATATCTGTTTCAAACAGGCAGAGGTTCAGTCTGATGAGCTCTGACTACAGAACAGGCATCCTGGGGCAAGGAGCTAAAATGGGGAATCAGAATGTTGAAGCTTTCATGCAATTGGGAATCTTCTGTGAGCCTCTTAGGCTACACTATTCTGGTTGCAAGAAGATGGTTTGTCAGATTTGCTACATTTTTATTGTATATATATACATTATATATGTATACATATATGCATATATATACATATATAATGTATATATATATACATATATATATATATATATATGTATACATAAATTAAAACCACAATGAATATCATGGCTAAATTTCAGAAATATCATGCCAAGGAAAAGATATTGTAAGCAGCAAGAAAGAAACTATTTCAATATTGAGGAATCACAATCAGTATTATCAAGGACCTAACAGCCTCCACCTTAAAGGATTGAAGAGCTTTTTGAAGGAGGTGATCATCAAAAGCAAAATAATCATGAAAAGGGAAGGTAGAAGGGAAATAGAAAAGTATAATAGGGTAAACAAGATGGCAGGAAATACAGAATTAGTTATTTTAACTGTGAATGTGAATAGGAAGAACTATTGTATAATATGCAAGCAGATAACAAACTGAATTAAAAGCCAGAATCCTATAATATGTTGTTTCCAAGAAACACATTTAAAATAGATTGATACATAGAGAGTGAGGGTAAAGGGCTGGAGGAGAATCTATTAGGCTACAGGTAAGATAAAAAAAAAAAGCAGGGGTAGGTAGTAATCATAATCTTAGATCAAGTAAAATACATATATCTAATTAAAAGAAATGAAGAAGGAAATGATATTTTATTAAAGAGTACCATAGATAATGAAGTGGTATCAATACTAAACCTATGTGCACCGAGGAGAAGTTAAGAGAGATCCAAGAAGAAATAGACCACAAAAATATTCTAATTAAATCAAAATGCAAAATAAATAATAAAAAAGATATTAAACAGAATGTTAGAAAAGTTAGGCATGATAGATGCTTAGAAAAAATGAATGGAGATAGAAAGGTGTTTACTTTTTTTCTCAGTGGTTCATGAAAACTATACAAAATTTAACCGTATATTAGGCCATAAAAATGTCAAAATCAGTGCAGAAAGGAAGAAATATTAAATACATTTTTTCAGATCATGATCCAATAAAAATCACATGTAATATAAGGCCGGGAGAAAATACACCAAAAATTAAATGGAAATTAAATAATCTAGGGGGCAGAGCCAAGATGGCGAACTGCGGACAGCTTTCTCTGTGAACTCCCTCCGACATTCCCTCAAACCCAAAGTAAGCCTTAAAACTGGTTTCTGAGTGAGGTCCTCGCCAAGCATTTGGACTATATCGCACTTCTATAAAAGATCTACCTTGAAAGAACTCCGGAGAAGGTTAGCCTCAAGGGAAATCGGCCTCTGGTC
>JAJPUD010030028.1:0-13449 GCA_023553655.1 Myrmecobius fasciatus
TCTAGTCATATGAAAAGTTGCTCCAAATCACTATTGATCAGAGAAATGCAAATTAAGACAACTCTGAGGTACCACTACACACCTGTCAGATTGGCTAAAATGACAGGAAAAGATAACAATGAATGCTGGAGTGGATGTGGGAAAGCTGGGTCACTAATACATTGTTGGTGGAACTGTGAAGGGATCCAATCATTCTGGAGAGCAATTTGGAGCTGTGCCCCAAAAGTTATCAAAATGTGCATACCCTTTGACACAGCAGTGTTTCTATTGGGCTTATATCCCAAAGAGATCTTAGAGGAGGGAAAGGGACACCTATGTGCAAGAATGTTTGTGGCAGCCCTTTTTGTAGTGGCTAGAAACTGGAAACTGAAGGGATGCCCATCAATTGGAGCGTGGCTGAATAAATTATGGTATATGAATATTATGGAATGTTATTGTTTTCTAAGAAACGACCAGCAGAACGATTTCAGAGAGGCCTGGAGAGACTTGCATGAACTGATGCTGAGTGAAACCAGCAGAACCAGGAGATCATTATACACAGCAACAATAATATTAAATGATGATCAATTTTGATGGACATGGCTCTCTGAAGCAAATAATTGTCTCAAACCAGTTCCAATTGTTCAATGAAGAAAACCATATACATCCAGAGAGAGGTATATGAAATGTGGACCACAACATAACCTTTTCATGCTCTCTATTGATGTTTGTTTGCATTGTGTTTCCTTTCTCTGATTTTCTTTTTTTTTCTGGTAGATAGGATTTTTCTTGCACAACTTGTCAAGTATTTCAACATTATTAACATGTTGTGGACCTCCTGCCATCTAGGGGAGGAGAGGGGACTGGGATGTAAAACTTGTAATGGAAAGCTTTGTAAAGATCAATGCTGAGGAACTACCCATACATTTGTTATACAAATAAAAAGCTTTAATAAAAAAAAAGAAAAAGAAAGATAAGTTTAACATCTGAATAGAGAATGAACACAAATGAGGAGAATTCAGAAAAGAAAAATTCAAAAACCAGAAACTTATTGCACTTACATACATATCAGGTGATTGAAGCTTGTACTAGAGTGGCAGCAATGTCACAGAAGAGTGGGGGTGAGGGGAGGTTAAGGGGGAGGATAGAAGATATATTATAAATGTTATGTAGATAAACTCAATAAGACCAAATAAGACAGTTTCTCATTGGATGTGGGAACTGAGAGAGAGAGGATATGGTGATTATAACTAAGTTGTGAACCTGTGTGACAGAGATTAGTGCTAAATTCCATGACACAAAAAAGGCCAAGAAAATATTTTAAGGAATTCATTTTCACCTTGAATTCCAAGCTACACCTCATGCTTGTCATCTGCATGACAAGAGTCTGAATAGCAATAAATTCTCTTTTTCATATCTTTTTAGGTATCATATTATTACTATATTATATGAACAACATTATTATTATTATTATTATGTGCTTTTTGTATCTGTACAGGTATATATACAAATGCAGATTCAAAGAGAATATAATAAAATTATTATTCCATAGGTCAAAAACTCTCAGGAGTAGAGAATATTACACATTTAATATATTGATCTATATCATCAATGGGTAAATGAAGAAAGTAGACACTATTGTATGCAGAAAATCTTTTAGGTGCAAGACAATTACATATGTGTCTGGAGTATAAAAAAGAGCAATATACCTCATATAAAAATTCTTTCCCAGTGATTTGAGATGTATTAGTCCCATTGAAAATGTGATATGTTGGGGCAGTAGGTGGTGCAGTGGATAGAGCACCAGCCCTGAAGTCAGGAGGACCTGAGTTCAAATGTGATCTTAGACACTTAACATTCTCCTGCTGTGTGACCATGGGCAAGTCACTTAACCCCAATTGCCTCAGCAAAAAGCAAAAAAAAAAAAAAAAAAAAAAAGGGTTATGTTAGTTCTGTGTTTAACAAAAGAAGGAAATTATGCCTTCGGCTTATAAAATGCATGCCTAACTCCAATGTTCATTGATTTTATCTACTTCAAAAGGTTGGCTAGAGATACTTTCAAAATGAAAAACCTTAGGGGAAAGTGCCAAAAATGTAATACAAAACTGAAGAATGATCATTGGTCTTTTGGTGAGGCTCCACTGAAGGAATTGAAAGACTAGAAAAACTCCTTTTCTGAGGATTTTTCCATAACTCTAAAATCCTTTATGTTCTGTAGAGTTATAATCTCCTATCAGGTTCAGTAAATCACTATGGTTGATGCCATGACAACCAGAACTTATTTGATTTCATAATCAAAAAGTTCATGTGGACCCAATTCTTCTTCTTCTTCCTCTTTCTTCCAATTCTCCTCCTCCTTTTCCTTCTCTTCCTGCTCTTTCTTCTTTTCCTTCTTTTTAAAGTATTCACACTTTTTTGTTATTATTACTTATGAAGGATCTTTGTTTTGAGGCTATAGTTGAATATAGTATCTAACTATTTTAGACTTGACAGCTTTGAGAACAGAATTTTATTTTTCCTCATTTCTAGATAATGGATAGTGTATTGAGCAATATTCTCCAGCACTATTTTAAAAATGAGGAAGCATGTTCTGTTCTGAGTACTTCACAATGTGTTTTTTTTTTCCTTTTATTCTGTTTTTCGGTTCAGTCATTAAGGAGATTGCCTTCTGGGTCACTGGCTGAGATGAAACTGGGTATTCATCAATTGTTTCAGTTGCCTGTAGGACTCCTGGAATACTTGTTTTCCCTGAGCCAGAATTAAATCAATAATATTAAGAAAAGTCATTAGAGTAAAACAGGGACTTCAAACAACTAGATTCTAGTAGCTTACACTAGCAGAACAGAAAGAGATGAGCCATAGGATAAGGGTTGAAAATTGATCAGTTTAAGGGAAAGAAGAGGTTTTCTTGTGATTTCCCTATCTTCCAACTCATGGTAATGAGAAAGCTCATTTTCCAAATGTAACTATCTGTATCTACATCATGAATGTGTCAGACCCAATATGTACTCAATAGCATTGACTCCCCTCTGTTGTCCAAATAGTTGCTAGCATTTGACTGGCCGAAAACTAGAGGAGCCATCACTATGGAAGACAGGATTTCATATGTGTACATTATTGGACAAGCATAGAAAAATGCATTAGTCACATCCACTAAGACTACTTTATTTTAATTAGATTCTCAGAAATTAATCCACAAAAAGAATGTTCTTCTATTCCAAGTTCTAACTTAAGTCTATAATGAGTTGGCACATAGTCCCTTGCTCTTAAAACAACTGGCAGATCTGTTGTTTGAAAGCCTCATCCCTGAAGGGTTGTCAGAAGTCTCATTGAGCTCCTAAATGAACTCTTCCACATCATTAACAGGAGGAGAATGTTCCATATAGTCATGAGTTGGAAAAGAGTAGCTTGTCTCACAGGGCTAATCACAAAGAAGACTATAGCTTTGGACAATAGGGAACATGTGGGGATGGAAGTTCTGGGATAATTTGCACTAGGTCAAGAATTGCAGGTGATCTTTTGATCATCTGATCAAAGAGTTCAGGGATTTCATTGTGTTGTCAATATACATTGATACTAGTAATTATTCAAGGCACTGTTCATATTATTTAAGATGGTTGATTTAAGATGCCTTGACAATGTGCTGCAATTATCAAGATATTTCCAAGGCCTCTGAAACCCCCACAGTAGACTTGCAAAACAACATGTAGTTCAGTCTTTATCTACCATGAGTAATATTTGGTTCAAAGGATATCTTTCAATACTATTGGATATTCCTTGGAGGAGGGGAGTGCAAACATATTAATTATTCATGTCTGGTTATTTGGGCTCCAAAAAGTTTCATGGGGAAACTCTAGCCAGGGAAACATTGGGCAAAGTTCAAAACCAAAGCACAAAAAAAAGACAAATCTGAGTCAGGAACCAGAATTGCTAGAGAGGAAGGAGAAACCAGGAAACAAACCAGGAATTAAAAGTCTTCTTATTTGGTCTGATAGATATAAAGAAGTATGTTCCTGGAAATGTCAATGATATATAACTTAGTGATAAAATCTGCCTCCTCAAAGTTGTACTTTGTAGCAAATAATCCTAACACACCTGATATAGGACCTGGCAGCAGGCTAGCAGGCTCTGTTCATACCTCAATTTTGCCAATAAATACTGGCAGGGCCTATGATTTCATTGTTTAGACAGTTCTTGGATGAGAAAACATTTTTTGTTAATGTACCCATTCTATAATATATAATAGGAGTTGCTTGGGGCATTTAGACATTAAATGACTTGTCCATGCACAAAAAAAACAAGTAACAAAAAAACCCAGTATATGTCAGAATTTGTGGGATATAAGCAATTATAAGAGGTAATTTTATATCTTTAGATGTTTATTTGCATAAAATAGAGAAAGAGAAGAACAATGAATTGGTCTTACAATTAAAAAAAGCTAGAAAAAGAACAAATTAAAAACCCTCAGTTAAATACCAAATTGGAAATTCTGAAAATAAAAGGGGAGATTAATAAAATTAAAAATAAGAAAACTATTGAATTAATATATAAAACTAACAGTTTTATGAAAAAACTAACGGAATACATAAGCCTTTAATAACCTAATTAGAAAAAAGGAAAGAAGAAAATCAAATTATTACTCTCAAAAGTAAAGGGAGAAAAGGGAGAATTGAAGAAAAAATTAGAGCAATAATCAGGAGTTACTTTACCCAACTTTATGCCAATAAATTTGATAATCTAAATGAAATGGAGAAATATCTACAAAAATATAGATTGTCCCAGTTAACAGAAGAGGAAATAAATTATTTAAATAGCCCCATTTTAGCAAAATAAATAGAACAAGCTATTAATCAACTCCCTAAGAAAAAATCTCCAGGGCCAGATGAATTTACATGTGAATTCTACCAAATATTCAAAGAACAATTACTTTCAATACTATATAAACTACTTGAAAAAATAAGGAAAGAAGGTGTTCTACCAAAATGCTTTTATCATACAGACATGGTACTGATAGCTAAACCAGGTAAGCTGAAAACAGAGAAAGAAAACTATAGTCCAATTTTCCTAATGAATGTTGATGCAAAAATCTTAAATAAAATATTAGCAATGAGATTATAGAAAGTAATCCCTAAGATAATACACTATGACTAAGTAGGATTTATATCAGGAATGCAGGGCTGGTACAATATTAGAAAAACTATCATCATATTCAACTATATTAATAAACAAACTCAGAAAAATCATATGATTATCTCAATAGATGCAGAAAAAACATTTGATAAAATCCAACACTCATTCCTATTGAAAACACTAGAGCGTATAGGAATAAATGGGCTTTTCCTTAAAATGATCAGTATTTAAAACCATCAGCAAGCATCATATCTAATGAAGACAAACTAGAACCATTCCTAATAAGATCAGGAGTGAAACAAGGGTGCCCAATGATACCATTATTATTTAATATTGTATTAGAAATGTTAGCTTTGGCAGTAAGAGAGATTAAAGAAAAAGAGATTAAAGGAATTAGAATAGGTAATGAGGAAACCAAATTATCACGTTGCAGATGATATGATGGTATACTTAGAGAACCCTAGAGACTCAACTAAAAAAAACTACTAGAAACAATTCACAACTTTTGCAAAGTTGTAGGATACAAAATAAATCCACATAAAATTTGGCATTTTTATATATTACCAACAAAGTTGAGCAGCAAGAGATACAAAGAGAAATTCCATTTAAAATTACTATCATTAGTATAAAAGTTTGAGAAAGTCAGGAACTATATGAACAAAACTACAAAACACTTCCCATACAAATCACATCAGACTCAATCAGTTGGAAAAATATCAAGTGGTCATGGGTAGAGTGAGCAAATTTAATAAAAATGACAATCCTACCTAAATTAATCTATTTATTTAGAGCCATACCAATCAAACTCCCAAGAAATTATTTTACACATTTAGAAAAAATCAATGCAAAGTTCATCTGGAAGAACAAAAGGTCAAGAATTTCAAGGGAATTAATGAAAAAAAAATTCTGATGAAGGTCCTCTAGCTGTGCCAGATTTAAAACTATATTATAAAGTAGTAGTCATCAAAACCATTTGGTATTGGCTAAGAAATAGAGTAGTTGATCAGTGGAATAGGTTAGGATCACAGGAAAAAACAGACAATAACCACAGCAATCTATTGTAGACAAACACAAAGACCCCAGCTATTGGGATAAAAATTCACTATTTGACAAAAACTGCTGGGAAAATTGGAAACTATTATGGAAGAAATTAGGGCTTGATCCACATCTAACACCACATACCAAGATATGCAAATTAGAGCAACATAGAATAGTTTACCTCTCAGATCTGTGGAGAAGGAAGGAATTTGTGTCCAAAGAAGAACTGGAACTCTTAATTGAACACCAGATAGATAATTTTGATTACATTAAGGTAAAAAGTTTTTGTACAAACAAAAGTAATGGAGACAAGATTAGGAGGGAAGCAAGAAACTAGGAAATCATTTTTACATTTAAGGGTTCTGATAAAGGCCTCATTTCTAAAAGATATAGAGAATGGACTCAAATTTATAAGAATTCAAGCCACTCTCCAATTGATATGAACAGAAAATTTTCAGATGATGAAATAAAAACTGTTTCTAGGCATATGAAAAGGTGCTCCAAATCACTATTGATCAGAGAAATGCCAATTAAGACAACTCTGAGATACCACTACAAACCTGTCAGATTCTCTAAGATGAGAGGAAAAGTTGACAAATGTTGCAGACGATGTGGGAAAACTGGGACACTGATACATTGTTGGTAGAACTGTGAACAGATGCAATAATTCTAGTGAGCAATCTGGAATTATGCTCAAAATGTTATCAAACTGTGCATACCTTTTGATGCAGCAGTGTTTCTACTAGGCCTATATCCCAAAGAAAACTTTTCCACATGTGCAAAAATGCCTGTGGCAACCATTTTTGTAGTGTCTAGAAACTGGAAACTGAATGGATGCCCATCAATTGGAGAATCGCTGAATAAATTATGGTATATGAATGTCATGGAATATTATTGTTCTGTAAGAAATGAGCAGCAGGGTGATTTCATAGAGGTCTGGAGAGATTTGCATGAACTGATGCTATATGATGATCAATTCTGATGGACATGGCTCTCTTCAACAACAAGATGATTCAAACTAGTTGCAATTGTTCAGTGATGAATAAAGTCATATACACCCAGGGAGAGGCCTGTGGACCTGAGTGTGGACCACAACATAGCATTTTCATGCTCTCTATTGATGTTTGCTTGCATTTTGTTTTCCTCCTCAGGTTGTTGTTGTTTTTTTTTTTTTTAGATCTGCTTGGATTTAACATATAACATATTTAACATGTATTAGACTATCTGCCATTGGGGGAGAGGGGGAAAAAGGGAAAATTTTGTAACAGAAGGCTTTTCAAGGGTCAATGAAAAATTACCCATGCATAGGTTTTGCAAATAAAGAGTTTAAATTTAAAAAAAAAAACAAATTATTGCAGATGATGAAATCACCAAGTGAGATATATTAGAAGGAAGAGAAGAAATCCCAGAGCAAAGACTTAGTGGACTTCCACAATTAGTGGGCCATGACAAGGTCAAAGATCCAAAATAGATATTGAAAGGGAATGCTTGGACAAGTAAGGGAAATATCAAGAGAGAAGTAAAATGAAACTCCTGAAAGGAAGGAGTCTTGAAAAGAAAGCTATTAACAATGTGTTAAATGATCCTGGGAGATCATGAAGAATTAGGGCTGAAACAAGGACATTAAATTTGACAATAATGAAACTATTGGTTTATTAGGAAAAAGAAATTTTCATTGAATGAGACTGGAAGCCAGATTAGAGAGATTAGAAGCCAGTGAAATCTAAGGAGGTATAGAAGCTCTCTCTCTCTCTCTCTCTCTCTCTCTCTCTCTCTCTCTCTCTCTCTGTCTCTCTCTCTCTCTCTCTCTCTCTCTCTCTCTATATCTATATATATATATAATATATATACATATATATATATGTGTGTACATATATATATGTATATATATACATATATATATATACATATATATATACATATATATATGCCCCCTGGCCTCAAGGGTAGGCATTCCAGCTCTCCATTTTAGCTACTCCTTTGGACATTTCTCCATATTAACTCCATAATAACATATTTATAAAGCATTTTAAAGTCTACAGAGTGCTTCACTTGGTGAAGTAGATATAAGAATTAATATTATCATCTGATCTTTGTAGATGAAGTAATGGATGTAAGAGGTTCAGTAATTTGCCCAGTTTTTATACCTCCTAAATGTCTAAAGTGAGGTTTAAATAATATTCTCCTGACTTCAAGTCTAGTCTTCTATTTATTATATTACCCAGTCTTATAATCCAGCTTGTCCAAAATGAAACTCATTTTTGTTTTAAACCTACTTCTCTTTCTGAGTTTTCTCTGTCATTAAAATTCATTCACTTGCCCCAAATTAAATGCAATCTTTCAAATTAGCAGGACAGTACTTATTGTCAGAGGACTCAAGACACTAGAATTATCCATGTGAATCAATCAGTGTTTTACCCATAGTTTACAAGATCTAGAATATTTGGATTTAGCATTGAATATACTTATATGTGCAAGCAGAACAAAGCCAAGGAAAAGATGTAAAGTCTTGTAATTTTTAAAAAAATTTTACTTTAGTTTAAATCAATTACCAATTCTTATCAGATCTACTCACACACCATCTCTGCATTCAAACTTTCACCACTGTACTCCCTGCCACTAATCTAGTGCATGCCCTCATAGTAACTCACTTGGAATGTTGTGATTTCTTTTCTATTTATTTTTCTTTCCAATCCAACTTTTGTTCCATTGCCAGAATAATCTTTTATAGCCATAGATCTCTTTATGCTGATCTTTTGCTCAATTATCTTTAGATGATGCATATTGGCTGCCAAATAAAGAAGGAATTTCTTTATCTAACATTCAAGGTGCTCTACAATCTGGGACCCTACCTTCCCAAAATTAAAAATATTACATTCTTTCTTATATTCTGTACTCCTACCTTTATATCTTTGCTCATACTGTTCCCCTAAGTGTCAAATTGCCTCTCTTCCCCTATTCACTTTAATGAATTTGTGATCATACTTAAAACTTATTAAATGTTACTTCTTCCATAAAGCCTTCTTTGCTTTGACCTGTCAGTGATGATCTACATTTTCATCTAGACATAGAGTACTTAGCTTTACAATTCTTTAAAATACTCATGAATTGTGAACATGATAACCATTAGTATTTTTGCTGTATCCCTCTATTATACTTTAATTTATTTGAGGACAAAGTTCAACTAAATTTTGTATGGCCTATAGCACCTAAAACAGAGCTCTGTACAAAGTATCTACTTTATAAATGGGTCATATTCAATTTACTTCAATTTCTTTTTAATAAAATTTAACAACTACATGTTATTGTATCATAGTAACTTCCTTATTTCTCAGGTCAGCAAACTGAGGCATGGAGAGAGTCTCTTGCCCAATTAAGAAAATAGATGCCTATCCAAGTCCTTGAAATATCTTCACAAGTTATTGTGGAGCTCAAGATATAAACCTTATTCCAGAACTCTAATAAACTAAAAATCTTATTGAGGAAAAGTAAATCCCTCAGAATTGGTATCTACCAAGAGTTTCTATTCCAAAATTACACCAAAGGCAAAAAATGGATATCCTAGAATGACTATCCCAAAAAGAGCTTTTGATCAGGGTTTTACTCCACATCTGCCCTTTCTTGACAGAGCTGCTAAGTGAGACTAAATAGAATGTCATGTTTAGAGGAGAGACACTAAAAGCCTAGTTGATTTTTACCAATCAGAGCATCTGAGTTCAAACCCTTCTTCCAATGCACCTTATCTTTGTGACCTTAGATAAGAAACACATAAAAATCGAGAGGACTGGATTATGACTTCTGAGGTTCCTTTTAACTTGAAATCTATGATTTCTACCTAGGAATTTTTTCATATCCTTGTAATAAAACTGCCTTGTTACTAATTATAAATGTCTTATGTATCTTTTCTTAAATTTATTAATTTCTGGTGAACTGAGTAGAAACATATACACTCCCTTCTCCTTTTAATTATATTTGTATGTATATATATATATATATATATATATATATATATATGTACATATATATTACTCTTTCCTCTCTCTAAATCAAACCTACCACACACCAGATTTTAAAAATAAAGTGTAAAGAAAATTTAATTCAGAAATTCTCTCAAGCTAGGAAATCAGACTGAAAGAAAAACACCTGCACAGAATAACATTTCAGATGAAAAAAAAAACCATTGAAACCAGCTCTAAAGGAAATGACTTTCTTAGGTATATTTAGATTCATTTCTACCGAGTTAAAAGAAGATCAGACTAAATAAAGAAGGAAATTTCTCACAGTTATGATGTTACAAAGTTTCAATATATTTTCCAGTCTTCCCCAAAAGCAACTTATTTACCTTACCCCACTTCAAACATAAATATTCATCTTTTCCCCAAGAAATTTTGAAATCATTTTTGTTTTTTAGAGAAGGGAAGAAAAGAAACAGTCATTAGAATGAATGTTTTGTTAGCATTCTACTTTAATGAGAGGCGGCATGGCCTTGGATAGATTGACAGGCTAGAAATCAGGAAAACCCATATTCACTTTCAGGCTCTGTTATACACTGGCTGTTTAACCCATCAGTAAGTCATTAAAACTCTGTGAAGCTATCTAACCCATAAGTTTCCAGCAAAGTGAAAGCCTGCATTGGTATAGGGAGCTTCTTCATTTGAAAAATTCCTAATTCTAATAAAGTTCCTATCCCTTAGCAGTGGCGTTAATCTCAAGTAGAAAATGGTAAGAGGGAGAGGAAACACTTAACTAATAAAAAAAAATGCCTGCAGACTTCTAACTAAGAAAACCACATGTCAATATTATCATGTTCAATTACATTTTTTACTTTTCTTAAATATTTTCAAATTAAATTTATTCTGATGGAAGGGTGTTTGACTCCTTTGTGTTAGCCCATACTCTGATAATCTTAGAATAAACAGTAACTTCTACACATAGATACTCAATTAAGATTTCTTGACTTTAGTCGATGTGATATTAGCCAAGTCTATAATGAAATGGTAATTTATAGAACATTCAAAAATAATACAACAATTTCTTTTTTTTAATCTTTAGCTACTTACCACACAGATATTTTCTCTTCTCATCTACAAGCAATAAGTATGACATCTTTCAATGTCCAAAGGTAATGAAATGTTCAAGCCAAAAGTTCTAGCTTATAGAAATCTGTAGCACTAATGTATGAAAATAGTCAACTTTTTGCTTTTTTAGGGGAGTGAGATTGGATATAGATTCATGATTTCATTTGTATAATAAGCTCCCTGTGAGAGAAACACCTACTAACAGCTCCCTCCTAAACAATTCTAACATCAATACAGAAGAGCTTCTGTTCACCAATTTATACTATTAAAGAGATATAGAGGAAGCTAAGAAGGTAAATTATATACTCCTGGTTACCAGTCTGTTTTTGTCATAGGTAAAACATAAACTCATGCCTTGCCTATTCTAAGACCAGCTTGCTAGGGACCATATGAGGTTGCCTCTCCAGTAAATTAATTTTCTGGTTATATTCCATGGTATTTGCTTAGCTAGCACTTGCTGGTTTGGAACTTGGCAAGAAGCATCAAAATATTGTGATTTTATTAACATTGTGAAAATGTTTAGACAATAATTTATTGGGAATAAGTCATCTGGTTAAAAAAAAATTCTTTTGTTGCTTCAATCAGCTTTATTAAGTGCCTCCTATAAGTTGGACAGTATGTGTGGTGTCAGTAAGTCACATTATATAAGTGGAGGCACAATTTATTGATTTCCCAGTTCCACCCAATCCCTGCTTTATCATTTCAGCTCCAAGATCAGGAATTAAGCACCTCATTATTTGTGTAATGAGTACAAAGAGAGATCCATAAGAGTCTTCCTTTAAGGAATAGTATTCTACATAAAGAAAACTTCATATGAGGAAGGAGAAAACACTAAAGGGGAGGAGGGACAAGAGGAGTAGAGATAAGGAAAGACTTCCTTAGAAAGTAGTAGCCAGGATTATCCTTGATGGAAACAGAGAATAAAAAAAGAGTACAGAACAGGCTTGAGAGTGGGCTACCCAAGGCAGCATAGAAACATTATATGAAATATGGTGATTGGGGGAAATTTGGTTGGGATTTAAGTATGTGAAAGGCAGTAATGTAAAAAAAAAAAAACTTTTGAAAAGTAATCTGTGATTTGAAGAGATTTGGAATTTCATGTCTCACACAGCCACTCATCAGAAACTATAGACATTTTATTCATTTGCATTGGTGTTTTCAATTTGCAATGAGCCAGATTCAGAAGCAGTAGAGAAAATCTCAATTCTGTATCACAGCATAATTTATCTTACATTTAAAGAGGATCTTGTATCTACAGCTGAAAGTATCAAAGGTTGTATTTGAACCCTTCCTTCAGATTCCAGGGCTAGTACATTATAGAATTAATTCTGTCCTCATGGTGGATATACATATACTATATATAAAACTATATTGTAGCTTAGCTTACCACTACCTTAAAGTGACTCTCTCTTGCAAGCAGCTGAGCTGGAGGGACCTAAGTAAGGTACTACCTTAATACAGAACCACCCTATGTGGCTATTGAAGTGAAGTGTTTTTCATAGTATTGGTTCCCAGGATACTGTACTTAAATTAAAATTCTACAACTAAAATTATATTTAAGTGCCCCAGGGAGTCCATATTTAAAGAAACCCTGCTGTGGATGCTTTTATATAAAGTGAAGAGAACAATCATGTTCTCATTTATTTTTTTAAATGGGTCACAGTCTACAAAATACTACACTGTTTCTCAATTGCAGTTCATAAATAATTAGGTAAAACAGTCCTTGCTATTCTTCAATGAGAAAGTACAAGTGTACAAGTCAAACAACGTAAATCCTAACTATCTGTGCCCCTAAATGGGGAGTTTTCTGGTACAAGGTCTTCTCTGTGCAAACCAAGCACCCAGATTCATATTTTTTTTTATTTTATTTGCATAACATATGTGTGGGTAATTCTTCAATTATAACCCTTACATAGCTTTCTGTTACAAATTTTCCCCCCAACTCCCCACCCCTCCCCTAGATGGCAGGATATCCACTACATGTTAATTATGTTAAAATATTGGCAAATCGAATATATGTATACATATTTTCAAACTTATTGTTGTACAAGAAAAATCTTATCTACACAAAAGATATATCAGATAAAGGAAACACAATATAAGCAAACATCAATCAAGGAGTATGAGAATGTTATGTTGTGGTCCACATTTCACATCCCTCTCTCTGGGTGTATATGGCTTTCTTCAGTGAACAATTAGAGGTGGTTTGAAACATTTCATTGTT
>JAJPUD010030029.1:0-13448 GCA_023553655.1 Myrmecobius fasciatus
ACAAAAGGCTAGAAAAGTTGGGTATGATAGATCTCTGGAGGAAATTGAATTGTGATAGAAGGGAGTATACGTTTTTCTCAGGGGTTCATGGAACTTATACAAAAATAGATCATGGGTTAGGGCATAAAAACCTCAAAATCAAATGCAGAAAAGCAGAAATAGTAAATGCATCCTTCTCAGATCATGATGCAATAAAACTCACATGTAATATAAGGCCAGGAGAAAATAGACCACAAGTTATTTGGAAATTAAATAATCTAATCCTGAAGAACGAATGGGGGAAAGAGCAAATTATAGATACAATTGAAAATTTCATCCAGGAGAATGACAACAAGGAGACAACATACCAAAATTTGTGGGACACGGCTAAAGCAGTTATAAGGGGTAATTTTATATCTCTAGATGCTTACTTGCATAAAACAGAGAAAGAGAAGATTAATGAACTGGGCTTACAATTAAAAAAGCTAGAAAAAGACCAAATCAAAAACCCTCAATTAAATACCAAATTGGAAATTCTGAAAATTAAAGGGGAGATCAATAAAATTGAAAATAAGAAAACTATTGAATTAACAAATAAAAGTAAGAGTTGGTTTTATGAAAAAAACAACAAAATAGATAAGCCTTTAGTTAATTTGATTAGAAAAAGGAAAGAGGAAAATCAAATTATTAGTCTCAAAAATGGTAAGGGAGAACTTTCCTCCAATGAAGAGGAAATTAGAGTAATAATTTCTTTGCCCAACTTTATGCCAATAAATTTGATAATGTAAATGAAATGGAAGAATATCTACAAAAATATAGATTGCACAAATTAACAGAAGAGGAAATAAATTATTTAAATAGTCCTATTTCGGGAAAAAGAAAGAGAACAAGCTATTAATCAACTCCCTAAGAAAAAATCTCCAGGGCCAGATGGATTTACATGTGAATTTTACCAAACATTCAAAGAACAATTAATCCCAATAATATATAAACTATTTGAAAAAATAGGGAAAAAAGGTGTACTAACAAATTCCTTCTATGACGCAGATATGGTGCTGATAGCTAAACCAGGTAGGGAGAAAACTGAGAAGGAAAACTATAGACCCATTTCCCTAATGAATATTGATGCAAAAATTTTAAATAAGATTTTAGCAACAAGATTACAGAAAGTCATCCCCAGGATAATACATCATGACCAAGTAGGATTTATACCAGGAATGCAGGGCTGGTTCAATATTAGGAAAACAATTAGCACAATCAATTATATCAATAACCAAATTAATAAAAACCATATGATTATCTCCATAGATGCAGAAAAAGCCTTTGATAAAATCCAACACCCATTCCTATTAAAAACACCAGAGAGTATAGGAATAAATGGGCTTTTCCTTAAAATGATTAGTAGTATCTACTTAAAACCTTCAGCAAGTATCATATGTAATGGAGTCAAACTAGAACCATTCCCAATAAGATCAGGAGTGAAACAAGGCTGCCCACTGTCACCATTATTATTTAATATTGTCTTAGAAATGTTAGCTTTGGCAGTAAGAGAAGAAAAAGAGATTAAAGGAATTAGAGTAGGTAATGAGGAAACCAAATTATCACTCTTTGCAGATGACATGATGATATACGTAGAGAACCCTAAAGACTCAACTAAAAAACTACTAGAAACAATGCACAACTTTAGCAAAGTTTCAGGATACAAAATAAATCCACATAAATCATCAGCATTTTTATATATTACCAATAAAGTTCAGCAGCAAGAGATACAAAAAGAAATTCCATTCAAAATAACTGTTGATAGTATAAAATATTTGGGAATTTATCTGCCAAGAGATAGTCAGGAACTATATGAACTAAACTACAAAATACTTTCCACACAAATCAAATCAGACCTAGTCAATTGGAAATACTTAAAATGCTCATGGGTAGGACGAGCGAATATAATAAAAATGACAATACTACCCAAACTAATTTACTTATTTAGTGCCATACCAATCACACTCCCAAGAAATTATCTTACAGATCAAGAAAAAATAGTAGCAAAGTTCATTTGGAAAAACAAAAGGTCAAGAATTTCAAGGGGATTAATGAAAAAAAAGGCTGACGATGGTGGACTTGCTGTACCAGATCTAAAACTATATTATAAAGCAGCGGTCATCAAAACCATTTGGTACTGGCTAAGAAATAGAGTAGTCGATCAGTGGAATAGGATAGAATCGCAAGACAAACTAGGCAATAAATATAGCAATTTGGTTTTTGATAAACCCAAAGACCCCAGCTTTTGGGATAAGTACTCACTATTCAGCAAAAACTGCTGGGAAAATTGGAAACTAGTGTGGAAGAAATTAGGGCTTGACCCATACCTAACACCCCATACCAAGATAAGATCTAAATGGGTTCATGATCTAGATATAAAGAGGGACTTTGTAAGCAAGTTAGAGGAACGTAATATAGTTTATCTCTCAGACCTTTGGAGATGGAATAAATTTATGTCCAAAGAAGACCTGGAATTCCTAATTGAACACCAGATGGATAATTTTGATTATATTAAGTTAAAAAGTTTCTGTACAAACAAAACAAATGCAGACAAGATTAGGAGAGAAGCATCAAATTGGGAAATCATCTTTACATTTAATGGTTCTGATAAAGTCCTCATTTCAAAAATATACAGAGAATTGTCTCATATATATAAGAATTCAAGCCACTCTTCAATAGATAAGTGGTCAAGGAATATGAACAGACAATTTTCAGATGATGAAATTAAAACCATCTCTAGTCATATGAAAAGTTGCTCCAAATCACTATTGATCAGAGAAATGCAAATTAAGACAACTCTGAGGTACCACTACACACCTGTCAGATTGGCTAAAATGACAGGAAAAGAGAACGATAAATGTTGGAGGGGATGTGGGAAAACTGGGACACTAATACATTGTTGGTGGAACTGTGAACGGATCCAACCATTCTGTAGAGCAATTTGGAGCTATGCTCAAAAAGTTGTCAAACTGTGCATACCCTTTGACCCAGCAGTGTTTCTACTGGGCCTATATCCCAAAGAGATCTTAGAGGAGGGAAAGGGACCCACCTGTGCAAGAATGTTTGTGGCAGCTCTTTTTGTAGTGGCTAGAAACTGGAAACTGAAGGGATTCCCATCAATTGGAGAGTGGCTGAATAAATTATGGTATATGAATGTTATGGAATATTATTGCTCTGTAAGAAACTACCAGCAGGACGATTTCAGAGAAGCCTGGAGAGACTTGCATGAACTGATGCTGAGTGAAACGAGCAGAACCAGGAGATCACCATACACAGGAACAACAGTATTACATGATGATCAATTCTGATGGACATGGCTCTCTGCAACAAAGAATTGTCTCAAACCAGTTCCACTTGTTCACTGAAGAAAACCATATACACCCAGAGAGAGGTAAATGAAATATGGACCACAACTTAACATTTTCATGACCTCTATTGACATTTGCTTGCATTGTCTTCCCTTTCTCTGATTCTTTTTTTTTCTTGTAGATAGGATCTTTCTTGCATAACTTCTCAACCATTTCAACATTATTAACATGTAGTGGTCTTCCTGCCATCTAGGGGAGGGGAGGGGACTGGGGGTAAAATCTGTAATGGAAAGCTTTGTAATGATCAATGTTGGGGAACTACCCATACATATGTTATACAAATAAAAAGCTTTAATAATAAAAAAACTTGTCCACATGGCAGTCTTTGATAGAACATACAAGAGCTCTCTAGATATATGAAATAAAATAGTCCCATCCTTGTAACCACATTGTCAGAAGGGTATTCAAAAGCTGGAGTGTACCCAAAGGAGAACAATGGAATAGTAATGGGACTCCATATATGATCATCCTTAAAATAATTAGAAATGTTTGCTTTGGATTACTAAAGAAGGAGAGTGGGCAGAAGAGAGGTGTGTTCTGCTCTTAAACACTGGAAAGACAATGGCATTGAAAATTGGTTTGATTTATATTATTTCCTTTAAGATGATAGAACTAGAAGAACTAGATGCAAGTCACAAGGATGCATTTTTTAAAAAAATAACCTAAACAACAACTTCCTAGCATTGTAAACTTCTAACAATAGAATGGGCTGTCTTGGGAGAAAATAAATTTATCATCACTTAAAGTATTAAATCAAAGGCTGTATGTACTTGTTGAGTATATTTTGGAAGGGATTCCTGCATGACAAAAGATGTTTTATTATCTGAGATTTATTCCACTTCTTAGCTTCTGTGAAATTAGCACTACTTATTCTTCCCTGCATCTTTGTAGAATAGTTGACTTTATCTCGCAATGTAGGGATGGTTCTACCTCTGTACAAATTATCACTAAGATTCTTTTTTTTTGTGTCTGATATTCCATGATCCTTTCAATGTGTCAAATCAAATCTAAATCAACCCAGTCAAATGAATTTTTACTTATTGTCAATCCCTTCTCTTTGTGAAAGGTGTCATTTATGTGAATAGATAGATTCTTAATGAACAATTGAGAAAATGATTTTGGTAAATTTGGTGAGCAGGAAAGAAACATAGTTTCACAGACTATATCAACTGTTTTTATAATTGATGCTTTCTTCTAGTGAATTCCAATCCTGTTACAGTAGCTTGATTTGGAGTGGAATCTCTGCTATATTAATATAGCACAACTCTAGTAATTTGCATATCAAGAAGAAAAATTTTGGATACAGGATTTGTTGAATATATGATCAAAAGACTACCTTAACTAAACTTTTAAGTTCTTTTACAGAGAATGCTGGCCATGAGTTCCTCTCTCTCTCTCTCTCTCTCTCTCTCTCTCTGTCTCTCTCTCTCTCTCTCCATCTTTCTTTCTTCCCATTTCTCTCTCTCCCCTCTCTCTCTTGTCAGTTCTCTAGATATATTACATCTAAAGTTATATATCTAAAATATATGAGCATATATCTGACAACAATAAACTTTGGATCATCGTTTCCTAGAGACAGTGCTTAAATGGGCCTTAAAATGTAATCTAATCTCTTAATTTTACAAATGAGAAAACTGAGCAGAGAAAGAAAATGATTCATCCGAGGTTCTCTAGGTATTAAGAATCAAAACTAGGTTTTGAATCCAACTCCACCAAATGAAATAGCAGCTCTTTCTACACTCCAATTATATTCAAGATACTTTGAGGTATTAAAATATAATATAAATAAGAAGAAGCCTGGTTTAGTAGATGTAGAGCCAGCCTCTGAGCCATAACATTCCTAGATCAAATCCAACTTATCATACAGGCAGTCTGTTTGACTCTGAGTAATAACAACAACCAACTAATGTTTATATTGCTTTTACTAAGTGTTGCACAGTTAGCTAAGTGCTTTACATTTATTCACTTAATATACTTATTATTTACACTTTTAATTTAATTTGTAACTTGTAACAACTCTGAAAGAGATATTTATTATTATTATTAATTTCAGTTTTACAGATGAGGAAATAAAGTTGTGACTTGCCCAGGGCTTCTAGTAAGTGTCTGAGAATGAATTTCAAATGAAATCTACTTGACTACATCCTGTGTTAATCTAATGTGCCACCTAGATATTTAAAACAGTTTCTCATGCTCCTTAGTCATCTAAGACAACAAGCTATATTGTGCTGGTTTCCATTACTAGAAGCATTTTCCTACTTCAAGGGAATCATGAATGCATTTCATATAAAAATAGTCTTCCTTCAATTTAAAATAGTTAATTTAATTTTTCTAATGTTGCTTGATGATCACCATGTTCTTAGTTTTCTAGCTTCCTCTGTGGGAAAAAAAATCATTGAACACATTGAAACCTAAACTGTCAATATAGTCCACAGAAATTTTGTGTCTTTTTTTTTTACTAGGTCTGAAGCTTCATTCATACACAGTATTTTTGTTGCCATATTTCCAGAGGTGTGCAGGAACCAATACACACTTTTTTAAACCAAATATTAAATGGACAATATAAGTATTTATACCTTCTATGTTGGCAAACAGAACAATTCAGAATTTGATTTCCTATTTTATTGATTGTTAATTCTTATGAAAATTTAAAAGTATGTTTACATATTTTTAAAAACATTATTTTTGGAGACCTAGCTCTTAAATATTGACTTAAATCCCACTATAAATTATTCTGTAATCATGCTCACCCTGAAGTTACCAAATAGAAAAAACATATGCACACTTGGTCTGGAGGACCTTATTAAGCTATTTGTAGAATTTATGTATGTCTTTGTTATCAGCAACAGCAGTTAACATATATTCTGTCATTCTATTCCATTTTGATCATTCTTCTTAGGCTCATCTTTAGATAATATAAGACAAGATGACTAAGCATACCATAAAATGATGTGGCCCAGAATAAACTATGGTCCATAGCAAAATCAATTGTTTCTTTCTTGTTTGGTATTCCTCCCTCTCCAATAAGAATTTGTGATCTTTTCTCCTAGTTAGATGTAACTTTCTACTTTCTCCTAACAATAATTCTTTAAAAAAAAAAAACCTTGAAACAATAGATTAAAGAAGAACATGGAAAAGGCTTTTACAGAATGAAAGGAGGTGGGTGAGTCATGGTGATCATCACTTCAGAAAATGTTCATATTGTGGAGATCACAGTTCCATTGATATTTACATGTAAAAATACTGTTTAAAATTTCAAAAGTTACAAAATCTATTTTTTTTTTACTGTGAGCCTTTTTGAAAGAATCTAGTCTTAGTTTTGAAAAGAGCCTGTTCTGAATGCAGTAGTGTAGACCATCTTTTCCAAATAATAAAATATTAAAATGGAAAAGACATAAAAGCTCATTTAATCAGCATGATAAAATAGAAAGAACACTAGATTTGGAGACAGAAGACCTGACTTCTAATCCCCCAGCTGAGTTACATTTGATCTTGGACAAGTCATTTAACTGTCCTTGATCTCACTCCCTTCACCATAAAGTGACTTGGACTATATGCTCTTTGTGATTCTTTCTAGCTCTATATTTGCCATCTTATTTCAGACTCCCTTTATACAGATGAGGAAAATTGGAGCAAAAAAAGAGGTTGCATGTTTTATTATAATGTGACATAGATAGTTAATGACTGATAAAGTTTTTATCTTTGCTTTAATCTAATATATTCATATGAATGTTATGGTTACCTGTTTTTTTCTGTCTTGTTTCTTCTCTATTAGGGGGTGACATTTTGTTTTCAAAATTACATTGCTTCTAAGGACTAAGATGGTATTCTGGACAAAATAGGGACTTAATAAATATCTAGAATTAAAATGTTGAATGAGGTATAGAATAAAATTCTAAAGCAAAAGTAAGTTTTTCACAAACCTCAGAGAAAAGTTTCACAAGCCTCAAAAGAACTGAATAGAATGAGAATAATTATGAACTTCCTATCTAATTTGCAAAGGCAAAATGGATAATGGAAAAAGAATTTAAAATTGAAACTCTCCACATGTGGTCAGAAAGAGGTCATTATTGTATAAAGAACCTAATCCAATTGTATTTAGAGAACATATAGACCATGTTGCACAGGAAAATTTATGTAAAAAAAAACATTTTTAAGAGGAATAGAAAAGCAGGATTTGGTGTGACCTAGGGAATGCTCTGTTGATTATTCACTGGAGAGCTTTTAGTAAAACACAAACAAAATTTAGCTCTGTAACAGTAAATAGGTCCCATTGCACAAAGATTCAAAGAATCTTTGGAATGTCATATCATTAAAGAACTTACTGATACAACAGAGCAAGAGAGTGAAACAGAGAAAGAGAAATAGAAGATATATAGAAAAAAAAGAGAGATAGATAAAGAGAAACAAAAGATGCCAAAAGTAATCTGGTAATAAACCAATGCATTTTCCTAATTAAAATGCCAAATAATCAACCAATCTGCAAATATTTATTGAATGATAACTATGTGCATGATCCAAACATAGTTACACATGGAATTATAGAGATGAGAGACTTACTGACTCTAAGGAGCTTATAATCTAAACACAGGAGACAAAAGAGGGCTCAAATTAATGATCACTAGTATCACATGACAGTTTAAAATAACTGCCACATGAAGAGCACTAACAGAAAGTACAAAAGATAGAAGAAAATTGCATATAAATGAGCCTTAATTTCTTTTTTTAAAACTTTTTTTTTATTTTTAAAACATATACATAGGTAATTTTCAACATATACCTTCCCCAAACCTTTGTTCCAAATTTGTCTCTTCCTTCCCTCCATCGCATCCAGGAGATGGTAAGTAATACAATACATGTTAAATATTTGCAATTTTTCTATGTACATTTCCAAAATTTTCATGCTGCACAAGGAAAATCACATCATGAAGGAAAAAAAATCAAATTGCAAGCAAACAACAACAAAAAAATGGAAAATGCTGTGTTGTGATTCAGGCTTAGTTCCCACGGTTTTCTCTCTGGGTGCACATAGCTCTCTTCATCACAAGATCACTGGAATTGGCCTAAATAGCCTTGCTGTTGAAAAGAACCACATCCATAAGAACTGATGATCATATAATCTTCTTGCTACTGTGTACTATGTTCTCCTAGTTTTGCTCACTTCACTTAGCATCAGTTCATGTAAGTCTCTCTGGGCCTGCTAATAGTTTCTTATAAAAGAATAATATTTCATAGCATTCATATATCATAACATATCCAGCTATTCTCCAATTGATGGACATCCATTCAGTTTATAGTTTGTTGCCAGTAAAAAATAGCAGCCACAAAAATTTTTGCACATGTGAGACCCTTCTAATTTTTATGATCTCTTTGGGATACAGACTCATCACAGGCATTGTAGATCATGGGTATGTACATTGTGATAATCTTTGGGCCTAGTTCCAAATTGCTTTCCAGAATGATTTGATAAGTTCATAACTCCACTAGCAATGTATTAATGTCCCAGTTTTCCCACAACCCCTTCAACATTCATCATCATGTTTTCCTGTCATGTTAGCCAATCTGAGAGGTTTGTTGTGCTATCTCAGAGTTGACTTAATTTGCATTTCTCTGATTGTGTTTTGTAATTATAGTGACAGAGCATTTTTTCATATGACTAAAAATGGTTTCAATTTCTTCATCTGAAAATTGTCTGTTCATATCCTTTGACCATTTATCAATTGGAGAAATGCTTGAATTCTTACAAAGTTGAGTCAATTCTCTATATATTTTAGAAATGAAGCCTTTATGAGAACCCTTGAATGTAAAAATTTTCACTATTTATTGCTTGCCTTCTAATGTTGTCTGCATTGGTTGTGTTTGTACAAAATATTTTTGAACTTAATATAATCCAGATTATCCCTTTCATATTCCCTAATGTACTCTAGGTTGTTTTTGGTCAGGAATTCCTTCCTCTTCCACAGATCTGAGAGGTAGATTACCCTTTGTTTTTCTAATTTGCTTACAGCATCACTATTTATATTTAAACCATGAACCCATTTCAAACTTATCTTGGTATAGGATGTTAGGTGTGGGTCAAAGACTATTATCTGCCATACTATTTTCCAATTTTTCAAGGAATTTTTAACAAATAGTAAGGACTTATTCTGGAAGATGGAGTCTTTTAATTTATCACACACTAGATTCCTAAAGCCATTGATTATTGTCTTTTGAACCTAACCTATTCCACTGATGGATTACACTATTTCTTACCCAGTACCAAATGCTACTTTATAATACAAATTTAAGTCTGTTCAAGTTAGGCCACTTTTATTTGCATTTTTTCTTCAATTCCCTTGAAATTCTTGACTGTTCTTCCAGATTGACTTTGATACTATTTTTTTTCTAGATCCGAAAGAGATTTATCTACTGCTTTTTCCTTTCAGAATTTCATTTTGAGGTTTTTATGATCTAATACATGTTCAATTTTTGTATAGATTCTATATACTAATGAGAAAAGTATTTCTTTCTTTATCCATTCAATTTTCTTTAAAGGTCTATCATACCTAACTTCTTCAGAATTCTACTTTTGTTGTTAACTTCTTTCTAATTTATTTTGTGGTTCTATTTTTCTAGTTCTGAAAGAGCAACTGTACCCTCCCCCCCACTGGTACACTTTTGCTGTCTAATTTTTGCATTGCTCTTAACTTCTCTTAGAATTTGGATGCTATACCACTTAGTGCATATATGTTTAGTATTGATATTACTTTATTATCTATGTGAAGGATGCTTTAATTTCATGGAGATGAAAATTTTCAGGGAGATAAAAAGTTTAGTTAACATGCCATAAATTAGGTTAAATTTCTTTCTTCAGAATTTGTAATTGATGAGGAGGTAGGGAATTCAACTAAAAAGTTATGCATGTGCTGCAACCAACTCCAATTGGAGTTGTCATTCATGACTTTTATTTTTACTAATCAATTATTTATGTTTATTGTCATATGTTTATTTGCCTGCAGAAATGTATAATAAATAATATTCAACATAAAAATAGTGCATGAGGTCTGAGATTAAGTTATAATTGCTCATTACCTCTAAAGAAGTTTTCCTGGGGAGTTAGCATTTTAAAAGGTTTTTAAAGGATGGGATGCAATTCAGTAGCAGAATAAAGGAAGCAAGAATATTCAAGGCATCAGAAACATAATCAATAAAGATGCAAAGGCAAGAGACTCTAGTATGCATTTGCAAGGCAATTTTGACAGGTTTAATTGAAGCTTACACTATGGAAATGTATCTTGGCATCAAAAAAGGAATAAAAACATGGATTGATCTAGTAGTCTCTGAATGCCAAAGAAAGAAAATTAAATTTTACTTTGTAAACTAAAAAGAGCCACTGAAAGTTGGTGGATTGAGTAATTAAATGACAAGAATTAGGAGATCTATGAACTGGATTTTGAAAGACTGATCATATAACGGAAGGTACAATGGGTGATCGGGGTACAACAGTCCCATGTCAAAGAGAAGAAAGATTTAAAATAATTTGTGTAGGTTGGATCTTTTTTTTTTTCTTTTTAATTAGAATCTGTGATTCCTTCAGTGTAAGGAGTTCCACAGTTCAGATTAATCTGAGACAGCTAGACAGCAGATTAAATAGAACATTGGCTTTAGAGTCAGGTAGGACCTGCATTCAAATATGGCCAAAAACTATCTGTGTGCCTTGGGTAAATCAATTCACACCACTGACTCCATAAAAGGAGTGACATACATAGATAGGTAGATAGAAAAGAAGGAAGGGAGGGAGGAAGGAAGGAAGGATAGAGGGAAGAAGGAAAGAAGGAAGGAAGAAAGGGGGGGAGGGAAGGAGGAAGAATCAAGGAAAGACTTCAGTCTTAGAAGAAAATAATGGGTGAGGAGGCTCAGCCAACATGCCAGAGTAAAGGCAGGGACTCACTCAACTCTCCCGCAAACTCCTTTTAAATAATGACTCAACTTTATGACTCTAAATTTTAGAGCATTAGAACACACAAAAAATAGAACAATTTTTCAGCCAAAGACAACTTAGAAGGTCAGCAGAAAAATTTATGGCACCAAGGTGGGAGTCCAGTGTCTGGTCCCAGGCTTAGCCCGGCCCCAGGGCCAGAAAAACAGCAATGGGCCACTGAGCTAGTGGCAGTAATGGTAGTTTCTAGACCTTTCCAACAAATTATATCAAAGACTACTTGGAAAGTTAGCAGAAAAACTTTGTCAGAAGGATGAGAGAGTCTTGGGTAATCAGGAATGGGAGTGTGTGGAAGTGGCAGCCACAGCTTTCAGAGACCTCAGCTCATAGGAAGTTTCTTTACTAGCTTTCAGTAAGGACCTTGTTGCTGTAGAACACTAGAAATGACAGCCACAGTGGAATGGGGATACACGTTACAATTCCAGTGCAGAAAAGCATGTTGATGATCATGTTCCTAGAAGTATCTCTGAAAAGAGTTTCACAAAAGTCAATGCAGCCTCCACCCTGGAATGAGAACCCTATTTTAACAAAGAGTATATAAGCCAGAGAAAAGTCTGGGAAAATGAGTAAACAATAAAAAAAAAGATTCTTACTATAGAAAGTTATTATGATAACAAGGAAGATCAAACTATGAACTCAGGAGATGATAGCAAAGTCAAAGCTCCTACATTCAAACCTCCAAGAAAAATTAAAAAAAATATCTTAGGCCTTGGAATAATTCAAAAGAGTTCAGATCCACAGTAATACTTTTTTGAAAATCAGAATTGAGGATACTTCCACCGGTGGAGCTAAGATGGCAGAGTGAAGCAAGGAAGCTTGTGCTCTCCTAGTTTCCCTCAAAACCACAGAAAATCAAGCCTCTCAACTTTTCCCACATCCTCTCCAACATTTGTAATTATATTTTCCTGTCATCTTAGTCAATCTGAGAAGTGTGTAGTGGTATCTCACGGTTCTCTTAATTTGAATTTCTCTGGTCAATAGTGATTTAGAGCATCTTTTTCTATGACTGGAATTGGTTTCAATTTCTTCATCTGAAAATTGTCTGTTTATATCCTTTGACTATCTATCAACTGGAGATGGCTTTAATTCTTATAAATTTCAGTCAATAAAATATATATTTTAGAAATCAGGCCTCTATAAGAACCTTTGAATGTAAATCCCCCTCCAATTCATTGCTTCCTTTCTAATTTTGTCTTTATAGTTTGTTTCTATAAAAACTGTTTTTTGTTAAAGCTTTTTATTTGTATAACATATGTATGGGTAGTTCCCCAGCATTGATCTTTACAAAGCTTTCCATTACAAATATTACCCCCAGTCCCCTCCCCTCCCCTAGATGGCAGGAAGTCCACTACATGTTAATAATGTTAAAATACTTGACAAGTCATGCAAGAAAAATCCTATCTACAAGAAAAAAAAGAAAATCAGAGAAAGGCAACACAATGCAAGCAAATATCAATAGAGGGCATGAAAATGTTACGTTGTGGTCCATATTTCATAGCCCTCTCTCTGGGTGTATATGGTTTTCTTCAGTGAACAAGTGGAACTGGTTTGAGACAATTCTTGGTTGCAGAGAGCCATGTCCATCAGAATTGGTCATCATGTAATACTGTTGTTGCTGTGTATGATGATCTGCTTCTGCTTGTTTCACTCAGCATCAATTCATGCAAGTCTCTCCAGGCCTCTCTGAAATTGTCCTGCTGGTTGTTTCTTACAGATCAATAATATTCCATAACATTCATATACCATAATTTATTCAGCCACTCTCCAATTGATGGGCATCCCTTCAGTTTCCAGTTTCTAGCCACTACAAAAAGGGCTGCCACAAACATTCTTGCACAGGTGGGTCCCTTTCCCTCCTCTAAGATCTCTTTGGGATATAGGCCCAGTAGAAACACTGCTGGGTCAAAGGGTATGCACAGTTTGATAACTTTTTGAGCATAGCTCCAAATTGCTCTCCAGAATGGTTGGATCCGTTCACAGTTCCACCAACAATGTATTAGTGTCCCAGTTTTCCCACATCCCCTCCAACATTCATCATTATCTTTTCCTGTCATTTTAGCCAATCTGACAGGTGTGTAGTGGTA
>JAJPUD010030030.1:0-13448 GCA_023553655.1 Myrmecobius fasciatus
CATTTTAGCCAATCTGACAGGTGTGTAGTGGTACCTCAGGATTGTCTTTATTTTCAAGAAATCAAACTTTTTATGACATTCCTAGTCTGAATTCCAGGTCTTGAAGAAGCTAAGAGAAAAAAAAAAAACAAAGAAAAAGAGAAGAAGCAAAAATGAAAGGGAGAAATGAGAAGAAAATGATTTGGATATAAATATTCAGTGTAAAAAAAGAGAAGTTCATGGGAAAAGAGAAAGAAAAAGGTAGAGATATTTAATAGATTTGATCTTCACATTTGTCCAGAATGTGACTTTATTGAAATAGGGAACCTGAGGTTCAGAAGCTTTCTTTATTGATGTAGACTTATAATCCTTGTATATTTTATACTCATAGAGAGTTATTTGCTAGTTTGGCCTATAATAGATAAAAATTGTGTGTTTTAATTTGTGCCATATCTTTTAAATATGGTTAAAATCTTGAACCAAGATTTTAGGTCAGCAAAAAACAACCCAAAATAACTTCCAGCATGCTATGGTACACTAGTAGTATTTGGGTTCAGAAGACCTATGTTCAAAATCTGATTCTGGTACTTATGTATGACTTTGGAAAAGTCAGTTCAGCTTTCTCTCTGGTCATTCTTTGTATCATTATGAAATAGGATTCAATAATCTCTATGGTTCTTTCTAAAATTTAAATATATGTTTTCATCAAATCCTTCAAGATAAGAAATAATTTCTCACTCACTTGAACCCATCTTATATGCTGAAAAGAAGGATTACTATTCATTATTGAAAATTTTATTTAGTTCATATGACAAAATATAAAGAGCCTTAAATTAATTGTACTTCTAGACTGTAAACTCAGTTGTGTATGCATGTAATGTGGCTTTGTCTCCCCAGAAAAATATCCTCATTTTTTAAAAACTGTCTTTTAATAACATAGTTTAAAGTATCTCAATGTCCTAGTCAGCATTTAGATTATTAATGCCCTTCCTAAAATGTTATACCAAGCACTAAATAAAGTATTTTAGATATATTCTAAGAAGGGTAGAATATTCTAGGACTGCAATTTCTCTTTTTCTTGGAACTGCACTTCTATTTTTTGAGTAGAAGATAATACTAATTGTTTTGTCTTTTACATTTATTGCCTTCTTGATTGCTCTTTAATGTCTACTTCCCTTAGATTTTGGATTTTTTTTAATATAAGCTTTTATTTAGACATATCTCTCCTATTCTCTTTTGTGAATTTTTTTATCCAAGTGCAACAGTTTAAATTCACCCAATTTATTTCAGTTTTTTACATTGAATCCATAATTCCAATCTGCTGAAATACTTTTGGATATCAATTCTGTCTTATTAACTTATTAACTTTCTCGCACATACTCATATAGCTTTCAAAGTCTGCTATCACTGATTTTATTCAAGTCATTCATAAAAGTTGCCCCAAAAAAAGGAAGAGGGAGAATGTATTCCTGTTGCATTCCAACAAACATCTGCCTCCAGGTTGACACAATCCATTAATCACCACTTTTAGAGGGTGTCTTGATTTAGTGAAGAAAATATTGAATATTGTCATGAAAATCTGCCTTCAAATCTTTCTCTTGAACTACCTGTGTGAACCTAGGCAAATTTTTTGTATATATCTATATCTATATCTATATCTATATCTATATCTATATCTATATCTATGTATCTATCTATCTATCTATCTATACACATACATATATATGTATATATATTTGTATATGTATACATACATACATGTATGTATTCTAATTCTCAGATTCTTATCCATAATAATAATTCTTATCCATAATAATATTAAATATCTATCTTACTTCCTCCCTTGAGGGATTCAAATTAAATAATGCATATATTTGCTTTGCATACCTTAAGACACCATCAGTTATTTAATAATCATTATTTAGTGGGGTTTTTCCTTATTTTTCTATTCTCTGGAGATCATATAGAAATTTTTTGAGGCAATCACAGTTAAGTAATTTCCAAAGGGTCACTCAATTGGTAGGTATCACAGGCTAAATTTGAATTCAGGTACTCCTAGCTCCAAGGCTGGTGCCCTAAGTCACTTAGCTGCCTAAGTCACTATCTTACTATTGTTTTGTTTTTATATTTAATGTTTGGGAAACTACTGTACAAGTGGATCAAATAAATAAATTTTCTGTAATTGAAGGATATTAATTAATAGGAAGAAATTTCACTTTTTTAGATTTGTGAAAAACATTCTTTGGATAACTCTGGTAGGAGACAAGATGGTTAGGATGATATGTAGTTCTTCCTATTTTCATGAACGTTTGATTTCTGTCATTAACTCTTCACATTTTGAGATATTTTCATTCCATATAGTTAGGAAATAAAAGTTCAGTATGGTCACATTTTTTAAAATGTTCTCACATTTTTGTGGAGCAAAGTTATATGTATGTGATTCTGGGTGCTAATTATTTCTGCGATAATTCTTTAATTACATTACATTTTATTTTTTGAATTCCTAAGGGTATTTTGATAATTTTGTCATATGTTAGTTTGTGAAGAATAGTGACTTTTTGGTGTATTTATTAAATTATCTTTCTAAATAGCAGTAGATGCTCAATTTTACAACCTATAGTAATATATGTCTCACTTTCCATCATTTTCTTAGAGAATCTCCATCTGTCTATAACATTCAACTACTTGTCAATGAGCTCCCTGTAGTTTCTGGAGACAATATACTGATATTTTATCACAAACCTACTCAGATTCTTGTTGATATAATTTTGGTTGAGTTTGTGGAAAGTCACCATTTGGGGTCAATTCATAGATTTCAATCATTTATTGTCTTTGCATACCTAGAGCCTTTGTACCCTTAGCACAGGGATAGGTATATACAAGATTACACTTATAAAAAACTTACTTATTATCTATGATTCAATGATACCATGGTAGCTTTCTTATAAAAGGAAATGTGGTTAGTTTGGCTATGGTTTCTTTGTAATAACTTCATACTGAATCTTTTTTTAAATTATTTTTTTATTTTATTTGCATAACATATGTGTGGGTAATTCTTCAACAATAACCCTTACACAGCTTTCTGTTACAAATTTTTCCCTCCAACTCCCCACCCCTCCCCTAGATGGCAGGATATCCACTACATGTTAATTATGTTAAAATATTGGCAAATCGAATATATGTATACATATTTCCAAACTTATCATTGTTGTGCAAGAAAAATCTTATCTACACAAATGATATATCAGATAAAGGAAATGTAAGCAATTACATTAATAATAATAAGCAATACAAGGAAATGTAAAACAATGTAAGCAAACATCAATCAAGGAGTATGAGAATGTTATGTTGTGGTCCACATTTCACTTCCCTCTCTCTGGGTGTATATGGCTTTCTTCAGTGAACAATTGGAGGTGGTTTGAAACATTTCATTGTTGAAGAGAGCCATGTCCATCAGAATTGATCGTCATATAGTACTGTTGTTGCCGTGTATAATGATCTCCTGGTTCTGCTCATTTCACTCAGCATCAGTTCATGTAAGTCTCTCCAGGCCTCTCTGAAATCATCTTGCTGGTCATTTCTTACAGAACAATAATATTCCATAATATCCATATACCATAATTTATTCAGCCATTCTCCAATTGAAGGGCATCTATTTTTCATACTGAATCTTATTGGTAATACTAATTACACATATAAGTAACATTTAAAAATGTGCAGTATACACATATACATATAGTCTCATTTGAGTTTTATGGAAGTCTACTAAAAAAACTGCTAAAGAGTTTCTGGAAGTGTAAAACTAGGCAAGTAATTTAGTGTTTGCTTGTTGCCTTGTCAACTGAAAATATTGTTGAGCAATTGAATTGAGCAATTGAAGACTTGCTCCTTCAATTATCTCTTATCTCCTAATTTCCGATCTCTCCTCATCATTTTTTTCTTCCTTTGTCTACAAAGCTCCACATATCTTCTCCACTTTTTGCAAAAAAGCCTTCACTTATCTTTATCATAGACTTGAGCTATTGTCCTTATATGTCTCATACCGTGCACAACCAAAGTCCTAGAAAAAGTTGTCTTAATTTATTGCCTCTAATTCTCACTGTTTATAACATGACTTCTATTTTTACTACTTACCTGAAATTGACCTCTCCATGGTCATTGTTTTTCTTTTTGATAAATCAAATGGCCTTTCCTTAGTTATTGCCCTTCCTACAGTATTTAATATTGTTGAGCATCATCTCTTTTCAGATACATTCTTTCTTGGGTTTCCAAACTATTGTTTTGTTACATGAAATTGTTCTCCTATCTGTTCAACCACTCCTAATCTGTCTCTTTTGTTGGATTACTTGCCTTCTATGTGTAGGGCACCATAGTGATTTGTTAAGGATACCTAAGTGTGAAGGGGCATGTGAGTCCTCTGAAAGGCCCCATAGCTGTGAATCATAACCCACTTGAAGCAGTTGCAAATCAGCCTTTATTGATGCAAATGCTGCTTGTGAATTAAGAATGAAATAAATTGAAGGCAAGAGTGAAGAGGAGAGAGGTCAGAGAACACAACTGCCTCTCAGTCTCCTTGTATCATTATCATCCTTTCACATGAAGGTATCTATTCTGCGGGTCAGAATTAGATCTCCAGCAACCACTATAGGTGGCTCCTATAACACCCAGCAGCCATTAGCAGATTGTTCCTGTAACAGGGATTTATCCTCGACTCTTTTTCTATATAGTCTTTTTGTTTCTGTGATTTCACTTAGTAAGAATTTCAAACTCACTATGTCTTCAATGACCTCATTGTCTTTCTTCCCAAATCTCCTGCTTCCCTATTTTGTTGAGGGTACCACCATTCTTATATTCAATTTCAAACATAAGAATCACCCTCAATTCTTCATTATTCAATCCTCTCTAAAACATAACCTATTACTTGCTACAATTAGATACAGATTTATACTCATACACATGTATGCCTATCTATCTATCATTTATCTATGCAATGATGATACTTAAGAGAAACATTAATGGGGATTTTGAATAAACTTAATAGTATTGTTTTGAATGATACTGAATTTATGGACTAGTGAAGCGGAGTCAGTTACTATGAGGGGTGACTTGGACTGTAACTTTGATTACAGCCAAAATACTGTAATTAGTTGTAGATTCCTTTCCTTTATTTATGATTTCCTCTGTTAATAATTTGTATATTTTAAATAATTTTAATGTGCATTTATTATAGATAAATTAGTCATTATTAATAAGAAAGAGTTTTTAGTAGTAAGGGCTTAAGCTAATTAATGAGAGTTAAATTGTGAGTTTATTAATGATTAGTAAATTATGCAAACATATCCCAGAATCATTCTAGATCTAGATTGATAAAATAAAGTAAATAAAATGTGTTCATTCCCTTTGCAGCCCAATAAATATTTAAAATCAAGGTAATTCCTGGGAATATCATAAATTGCCATGTTTAGGGTCTCATGCCAGAGTTAAGCTAGAATGGAAGCTAGACATTCAAAAGATTGAAAGTGAGAGGATGATACAATCTAGGAGTGGGAAGCAACTTAAACGACAAGATGAGAGACAGAATCTCTACATAAGAATCAGCAAGAGCAGTTAGGATATGTGAAGGAGAATCTGCAAGAAGCCTTCAATTAAGGTTTCAACTAGAAATTTAAATACCAAGTAGAGTAATGTATATTCATTTCTAGAATTAACAGAGAGATATTTGAGTTTACTGAGAAGGATAGAGGAATATTACTTTGGCATCTCCTGTGAGGATGCATTGGAGAGGCAGGGGGACTAATTAGTAGTCTATTGCAATAGCTTATGTGAAGAATAGGAGAAGACATATGAACTGATGAAGTGAGAAAGGCAGAACTGTGTAATTATAGATTGTAGTAATTAAAGACTACATTAAATAGCATCAAAATCCAGATTAAATATATTGACTTTGTTACTACCTTATTAAAATTAATGAACACTTTTTTTAAACACTTGGCAAATAACAAGTGTATGGCTAAATGTATAATCCTTTTTATTCTTTTTGTTGTTGGTGTTGTTTACACCTAATTGTTTTGATTTTTGTATTTTCATGTGTGCATATACAACACACATATGTGTGTATGTGTATTCCTATAATAATTTATGCATGTCAACTAAAATGTATTAATAATTCAAATGTTTAAAGGATATCCAAAAGCTAAGAGGAAAGACAGGTGCTTATAGAGGAAGTTAAAATAGTATACAATTCAGTAAACATCAGGAAAGTTAATTTTCAGAATGAAGTGGTGTTTGAGGTAAATGCTTACAATACAGAGGGTAAAAAGAAATGCAAAGGCAGAAAAAGATGGGAGAATGATCATAATATCTAATTAAATTTAGTAAATATTTATTAAAAGCACTATATTTCTGCCACAAAGAGAACAACATTCAAAACTACTACTTTGTTTTTGCTCCATAGGAGAATTACTTATAATGTTCCATACTAAAAATAAGACAATAAAATAAGCAGAAAATAAAAATTAAAGCAAGCAAGAACACAGTCAGAGTACTTTTAACTATTTTTTTATTAGTTTGACTTGTGAGGCCTAGATGTTTGACCTTGTAGGAGAATAAAAGTAATTTGGGTTGACATTGCTGTAGAGTCATCTATGGGTTTTTGAAAAGCTCTTCCTCATTTCCTCTTACAATCATTTTTAAAAGGCTCAGCTCAGCTGCTTTCTTCTATATGAGATTTTTCCTGGCCTCTCAACTGCTAATAACTTTCCCCTAAATGTATCTTATATTTACATTGAATAGATGTTTTATATTCCTTTTTGGGTATGTCTTCTAACTTGCATTACAATGTAAACATTTTGAAAAGAGGGAGTCTTTTTTGCTTTTCTTATATTACAATGCTTAGCACAATGCATAGTATATAGTAGGCCTTTAATAAATAATTATTATTTGATTGATTAAAGATATATTAATGTTTCAAATGGTTATGCAGAATGAGGACTAAGATGAGTCAACCAGGTTTAGTGATTAAGCAACTTTAGAGAAAATAATTTCAGTTGAATAATGAGGTAAGAAATCAGATTGCAGATAGCAAATTCTGTATACATTTTACTTCTCAAAATCCTCTCTATCTCTGAGTCATAAATTCTTTCTTTTCCCTTATCTGACAGGTACATCTATGCTTCGCTAATTTACTTATATCACTTTTAATGTCTTAACCATTTATCTATTTTGACTTGTGGTATGCAATTTGAAATGTTGGATGATGTTAGCAATTTATTCCAAAGTGCTTTCCCAATTTTCCCAGGAATTTTTGCCAAATGATTAGTTTTTACCCTCAAAACTTGGGATGTTTGGATTTATTAAATACTTGATTACTATATAATTTACTATTCTGTATAGTATATTAATTTTTGTCCCAGTGATGCAGATGTATTTAATTGCCAGCACTAGATTATTTTGATGATTATTGCTTTGTAATACAACTTGAAATTGATACTTCTAGGAAGCTTCCTTTACATTTTTAAAAATTAATTCTCCCAGAAAAAAGGTTTTACTGGGAGAAGAGGAAAGGGGAGGTAAAATTTCATTAAGAAACACAAAAGATCTATTACAACAGAGGGAAAGAAAAGAGAACATATTATCTAAAGCTTAATCTCATCAATTTTGGCTCAAAGAGGGAATAAATCTCATGCTGTGAAGAAGTTTATCTTGCCCTAAAAGGAAATAGAAAGAGAAAAGGAAAAGAAAAGGGAGGAGAGATGATAGAAGGGAAAGCAAGTTGAAAGTGGGGTTGGTCAGAAACAAAATACTACTAAGAAGAATAGGGTAGAATTAAAGAACAAAAGGGGAAAAATGGGTTGGAGGAAAATACACACTTGTAATCATAACTGTGAATTTGAATGGATTGTCCCATAAAATGGAAGTTTACAGCAGGATGGATTTAAAACAAACAAACAAAAAACCAAAAAAACCCAGAATCCTATAATATGTTGTTTACAAGAAACACTTTTGAAACAAAGAAATACATAGAAGATAAGGGTAAAAGACTAGTGCAGAATTTATTATGCCTTAGCCAAAGCAATAAAGAGTAGCAATTCTGACCTCAGATAAAGCAAGGGAAAAAAACAAGTCTAATCAAAATAAATAAGGAAATTTAATTATAAAAACAAGGGGGTCAAATAACAAATATTAAACTAATTAATAAAACTAAGATTTGGTTTTATGAAAAACCAAAAAAATTTTGCCTAATTTGATTAGAAAATGGAAAGAAAAAAACAACGAGTATTAAAAATGAAAAGGGTGAAATTACCACCAATGAAGAAGCAATCAAAGCAAAAATTATAAGCTATCGTACCCAACTCCATGCCAATAAATCTGCAATATGATTGAAATGGATGAATATTTACAAAAATATTTATTGTCCAGATTAGGAGAAAAGGAAATAAATTACCTAAATAACACTATTTAGAAAAAAAGAGAATTTGAAACCAATCAAAATGCCAAAAATTGTCTTACAAACTAGAAAAATTAATAACAAAAGTCACCTGGAAGAACAAAAGGGTAAAAATATCAAGGGAATTAATGAAAAAAGATTGATTGTAAATTAACACTTGCTCTATTAAAGTTTTTTTTTTTAATCTTGCACATTTTGTCCCTTTTGTTCCAATTTTTCTCTCCCAGCATGATTCATAAAGATATGTTGACTAAAAATAAAATAATTTTTAAAAAAACAACCAGAGATGAAAAAGGGATCCCATTGGGACAGGAAATGGGGAAACAAAATAGAGTAATTTGCATCATATAAGACTTATTATAATAGAGGGGGGAAGGAAGAGTAGGCATTGTTTTAAGCTTTATCTCATTGAATTTGGTTGAAAGAAGGATTAATATATGCAGTTAATTTTATATAGAAATATTTCTTTTACTATGGTGAAGTAGGAGAAGAAAATGGGAAGAAGGGGAAACTTGGGTGATAGAAAGGAAGTCAGAAGTAGCAAGGGAAAGTAGAAAGAATATGAGAGGGTAAGAGAAGAGAGAGAAAATTGAGGGAGGTGGTAGTCAGAAGAAAAAAAACTGATGACTAGAGACAGGATGAAAGGAGAGAATATATGTAAATGGGGGAAAATAGAATGAAGTGAAATAAACAATAATCGTAATTGTGAATGTAAATGGGATGAACTCCCCCATAAAACAGAAACAAATAACAGAAGGAAGAAAAAAATGCAATCATTCAATGGGTTGTTTACAAGAACTACATTTAAAAGAAAGTGATACACATAAAGGTAAAAAGCTGAATCAAAACAATTGATGTTAATAAAAAAGAGGAGTAGCAATCCTGGATTCATTCAAAGTAAACAGAAAAATATATCTAATTAAAAGAAATAAGAAAAGATGCTACAATTGCTAAAAGGTACCATAGATAATGAAGCAATAGCAATATTAAATATCTATGCCTCAATTGGCATAGCAGTCAAATTCTTTTTTAATTGTATTTAAAACTTAAATGCAAAATAAGAAAAAAACAGAAAAAGAGAGAAAAAGAAAAATAACAATTCAACAACAATAGCACCAACAACATTGTCATGTACTCAGTAGAACATTAGGGACAAATCAAAATATGTAGCAATAAATTTTAATTTCAACAAGGCATAGAAGACATTGTATTCACCACTGTCAACTTTGCTTCTTTATGCATGTTTTCTTTCATTCTCTGCTGTGTACTAATTTTTAAATTCTTTTTTTTGTACTTTTTCCCCCCACTTCTCTTCTAAGTAGGCTGAATTTAAGCACAGATATATTTATAAAAACACACACACAGACAAACATCTAAGACAATGTTAATATGATTGACCTATAATGTGTGTTTCTATATTTATTGAATTTTTTTAAAGTTTGACTTTGTCTAAGATCTATGGTTACTACTCCTACATTTTTTTTCCTAATAAATTCTGCTTCTGGTCAATGTTATTGTGTTTGTGTATGTCTCTTATTTCCTATTCCCCATAATTCGTCTACATTGCTTTTACTTGTTAACAATCCTCTTTAATACTTAAACTCAGTGTCTTCCCCTCTTTCCCTTATCTTCCCCCCTTATTTCTTTATCTCTTTCCCATTAATCCCAATCTTGTTGATAAACACACCATTCCATACTCCACTTTACTCTATTTCCCTCTTATTTTGTTATAGATTTCAGAGGGTGGTATGCACCCTCTTGGTGCACACACAGACACATACATGCACATTATTCTCTCTTTAACCCATTCCCAATGTTAGTAGAGGATATAAGAGCATATACCCCATTCTCAGTGGTACATCTCACATACACAAAAGTTGTGGCATTACAAACCTCACAATTAAATGCAGAAAGGCAGAAATATTAAATGCATTCTTTGCAGATTATAATGCAATATATGTAAAAAATGGCCATGAAAAGATAGCCTAAAGACTAACTGGAAATGAAATGATCTAATCTGAAAGACTGAAAGAGGTCAAAGAAAAATCATAGAAACTATTAAATAATTTCATCAAAGAGAATGGCAATAAAGAGGCAACAAACCAAAATTTCTGGGATGCAGCCAAAGCAGTACTTAGATGAAATTGTATATCTTTAAATGTTTACAGGAATAATATAGAGAAAGACTAGATCAATGAATTGGGCATGAAATTTAAAAAAGCTAGAAGTGGTATATATAAATATAACAATACATTCCCCAATGGAGTAGTAGTCAGAGTATACCTGATAATTTTCAAAGAAGGAAATGCAAACCTATAAAACAATGAAGAGATTCTCCAACTTCAATCAAAAGCAATCTAAGGTTCCTTCCAGTTTTATACAGCTATAATTTGATTTAGAAAAATTAAAAAATTCTCAATTAAATTTCAAATTAAAAATTCTAAAACTCAAAGAAGAGATTAATAAAATTCAAAATAAGAAAACTATTGAAGTAATAAATAAAACTATGAAATGGTTTTATTAAAAAACAAGAACAATAAAATAGATAAAACTTTGCTACATTTTATTATAAAAAGAAAAGAAGACCAAATTACCAGTATCAAAAATGAAAAGGATGTATTCATAAACAATGAAAAGGAAATGACAGCAATAATTGGGAGTTATTTTTTCCCAATTTATTCCAATAAATATGACAACCTAAATGAAATGGATATTTACACAAACATAAATTGCTTAGATTAACAAAAAAGCAAATAAAGTATTTAAATAACCCCGTTTTAGAAAAAGAAATAGAACAAACCATTAATGTTCTCCACTAAAAAAAAATATATCACCAGGGACAGATTGATTTAAAAGAAAATTCTATCAAACCTTTAAAAACAATTAATTCCAATACTGTGTCAATTATTTTGTAAAACAAATATGTTGCTTAAACCTAAATTTAGAAGAGTCAAAACAGAGAAAGAAAATTACAGAACAACTTCCATAATGAATTTTGATAAAAATATTTAAATAAAATATTAGCAGAGATGATAGCAACTCATCACCAGCATAATACACTACAATGAGTAGAATTTGTAGCAGGAATCTGGGGCACTTTCAATACTAGAAAAACTATCAGCATAATTGACCACATCAATAACAAACCCAATAAAAATCATATGATCACCACAATAGATGCTGGAAAAGCATCTGAGAAAACACTGTGCCCATTACTATTAAAAATAGTAGCAAACATAGAAATAAATGGGTCTTTCCTTCAAATGATGAACAGTGTCTATCTAAAATCATCAGCAAGAATTATATGTAATGGGAGATGACTGGATGAGTTCCCAACAAGTTAAGGAAAGAAATAAAGATATCCATTATCACCACTATTATAAGATGGTACCTTAATTGTGAGATTTAGCAATTAGAGAAAAATAGATTGAAGTAATTAAAATAGGCAATTAGGAAAGGGAATTATCTTTTATTTATTTACTTAGTTATAAAACCTTTTTAATTTTCAAAAGAAATACATGGATAATTTTTTGACATTAACTCTTGCAAAGCCTTGTGTTCCAGTTTTCCCCCCTTCCCGCCACCCTCTCCCCTAGATGACAGATAATCCAATATATGTTAAAACACAATAAAATATATGTTAAATCCAATATATGTATACATATTTAAACAATTATCTTGCTGCATAGGAAAAATCTGATCAAAGAGAGGAGAAAAAAGGAGAAAGAAAATAAAATTCAAACAAACCACAACAAAAAGTGAAAATTCTATGTTGTGATCCATGCACAATTACCACAGCATTCTCTGTGGGTGTAGATGGCTCTCATCATCACAAAATTATTGAAACTGGATTGAATCATCTCATTTTTGGAAAGAGCCATGTCAATCAGAATTGATTATCTTACTATCTTCTTGTTACCATGTACAGTGATCTCCTGGTTCTGCGCCTTTCACTTAGCATCAGTTTATGTAAGTCTCTACCTCTCCGAAATCATCCTACTGATTGTTTCCTATAGAACAACATTCATATACTATAACTTATTCAACCACTCTCCAACTGATGGGCATCTACTCAATTTCTGGTTTTTTGCCACTATAGCAAGGACTGCCACAAACATTTTTGCACATCTGAGTCCCTTTCCCTCCTTTAAGATATCTTTGGAATATAAGCCCAGTAGAATCATTGCTGTGTCAAAGGGTATGCACAATTTGATAACCTTTTGGACATATTTCAAAACTGCTCCACCTTAAAGGAACAAAGGGCCTAAAATCTGATATTTTGAAAATCTGATATTTCAAAGTAACTGGGATTACAGCCAAGAATAAACTATCTAGCTAAAATGAACATTATCTTTCAGGAAAGAAGATGGGCATTCAATGATATACATGGATTTCACCTATTTCTAATGAAAAGACCAGAACTGAACAAAAAAAAATGATCTCCAAACACAGAATTCAAGAGAAATATAAAAAGGTAAAAAGGAAAAAACTCTTGAGAACTATATTTTCTTTTATAGATATACTTAGAGAATGAGGGTATAAATTAATTTTATTGTGATCAGAAAAAGAAATTAGAGGTAGACAAGGGATCACACTGGAAGAAGAGGAAAAAGGAAATAAAATAAGGGAAATTACATCACACAAAAGGTAAAGAAATCTTATTATAATCGAGGGAAAGAAGGGAGGGGGATGAGCATTGTGTTAATCTTAATCTCATCAGATTTGATCTGAGAGAATAATAGGCATATTTGGTATCACAAAGAAACTTGACCCATGCTATAAGGAAATAGGAAGGAAAGGGAGAAAAGAAAGGGAAATTCTAATAGAAAGGAAAACAGAAGAATTAGGGGAAAGATATAAAAAATGAGTGGGGCTCGGGAGCCAAGACGGCGGAGTGAAAAGGTGACTTTCTGCCTCTCCTCTGATCTCTCAAATCAACAATAAAATAAGCCTCTGAACTGATCTTCAAGTCAACGAACTCAGAAATATTTGGACACTGCTCTCTGGATAACTTCATATCAGG
>JAJPUD010030031.1:887-13447 GCA_023553655.1 Myrmecobius fasciatus
TTGACATTTGCTTGCATTGTGTTGCCTTTCTCTGATTCTTTTTTTTTTTTTCTTGTAGATAGGATTTTTCTTGCATAACTTCTCAAGCATTTCAGCATTATTAGCATGTAGTGGACTTCCTGCCATCTAGGGGAGGGGAGGGGACTGGGGGTAAAATTTGTAATGGAAAGCTTTGTAAAGATCAATGTTGGGGAACTACCCATACATATGTTATACAAATAAAAAGCTTTAATAAAAAAATAATAATAAACTATACTTAATATTTATACAGCATTTACTAAGTGCCTAAGTGGTTTACAAATATAATCTTATTTGATCTTCACAGCAATCCTAGGAGGTAGGTGCTATTATACTTCTATTTTACAGATGAGGAAACGGAGATGAACAGAGGATAAATAACTTGCCCAGGATCACACAGTTAGTAAGTGTCTGAAATCAGATTTAAATTCAAGTATTCCTGACTCCAGGCCCAGTGCAGAATCTATGCAACTTTGATCATGCCCATTTGCTTCCCAAAGCCTGTTTCCTCATCTGTAAAATAAAGGAGTTGGATTAACAGTTATCCCTTCCACATAGCAACTTTCCCCTATCACAATTTTGATATATTATAGGTAAGCATAAGAAATTAAACAGGAATTTTGAGAAAGTTTTGCACAAGCCAGACTATATGCAAATGCCAGCAGACAATACAGGGAAAATTTAAAAACTCAGAAATGCATAAATGTATGCATACTATTGTATAATATCAATGTATTTTTGTCTTTTAATATCATGATAATTCAGACTTTTTCTCTGGTACAAAGGGAGGATCAAAAGTTTTTATGCAGATTTCTCTGATCACAAGAGCACAGAACTCTTAACACCCATGATGTGAAAGGGATAACTGTAGATTGCTAAATTCCTTTCTAGCACTAAGATTGTATAGTGATGGAGAATAATCCAAATTGAGCAAAACCCAGTATCTTCCAAAGCACTGTCTTCTTCATTCTTTCATGTACTTGCCTTACACAACCTTCCTTTATTTGCCCATTTCTCTGATTTGAAGAAATTTATTTCTGTTTTCTCTTGAGCTCAAAGATATATTTCATATACTTTTCATTCAGTTTAAAGTTCTACTTTAGGAATCTCCCTTGATGAACACAAACAAGGAGCAGCATTCAAACTAAAATGTCATCCTCTCATACTCAAAAAATTGTTTAGAATATGTATTAATCTATATTGTCTCTGATTAGAGAATGGTTAGATGGTCAATTAGAAGACGAGGCCTATTCCATTTCCTTTCAATCCCCATTTCAGTTCCTTATTATCTTTGGGCCATTATCTGACCATTGGATTTCACTGATTCAGGAAGAGAGAGTGAGACTGACAACACTGTCTCACTTAAATCAAATTCTGGTGTAAATCAAGGCATTACTTGTAGTGTCATTGGTCTTCTTACAAAATAAAGAACAAACAACATCTCTCCAATAAAACATTACAACCATCTCCAAAAACTTTCTCTGTCTATTCTCTTCCACTTCAGCCTTACCAAATAAATCTTATTAATGAAACATTCTTATCCTATCACTTTACAAAACCCTACTAGCTCCCTGTTACCTCCTAAATAAAATTCATCTTATGAGTAAGATATTCAAGGTCTTTCATGATCTTAGCCAACTTACCTTTTCAATTTTATCTCCTACTACTCTTCTTTATGTACCCTTGACTCCAAATCAACTGGATCTGTTCCATCTCTCCCCATAGCACATTTTTAACTTTTTTTCACCTCCATACTTTTGCTTTTACTAATACTTCCACCTGCAATGCTTCCCTAGAATCCTCTCCTACCCCAATTCTTCCTGATATAGTTGTCAAGGCCAAGTCAAACACCTCCTGCATGTCTTTCACAATCCCATTAACTGAAAGTAATACTATTCACTTTCTAAAATATCATAGCACTTTCTGTTTATCTTCCCACTGCACTTAAGAGACTCTGTTCTACTGTTGATTATAGCTATTTGTCCATCTGTTGGTGGTGGTGATAGTGGCAGCTGCTAAATCATGTGGGAATCTAACTGTCGATCATCTATTCTTAAATTCTCTCTCTGGTTACTTGCAGTATTTTTTTCTTTGATGTGGAGTTTTCATTTAAAGGATTTTCTCAAAAGGTGATCAGTGGATTATTTCTATTTCCCATTTGCCTTCTACTTCCTTGAGATTTGGGCAGTCTTCTTTTAAGATTTCTTGAAATGTGATGTTAAGACTCTTGTTTTATTCATGATATTCAAATAGTTCAGTGTTTCTTAAATTTTTTTCTCCTTAATCTATTTTTCAAGTAAATTGTTTTTGCTATGAGATGTCTTACATTTTCTTCTATTTATTCACTCTTTGGACTTCATTTTAATATTGCTTATTGGCTTCTATCTGGTCCCATTTAAGGACTTTTTTTGGCTTGGATTTTTTTTTTTGATTCCTCAATAGTACATACATGCAAATACAAGCAAAAATAGTTTTCAACATTCACCCTTGCAAAATCTTGTGTTCCAAATCTCACTCTCCACTTCCTCTCCTCCACCCTCCCCCAGACAACAAGCAATTGGATAAGATTTTGTTGCTCTTGTGCCAAACTATTAATTCCTTTTCCAATTCTTTTTTCCATAGATTTCACCTATTTTCTAACTTCTTCTGCTAGTGCTCTCATTTCATTGATAAAAGTATCTTTAATTATTTTTTTCAAAACTCTCTTCATCTCATATTCATTTACATTCAATAAACATTTACTAAGTGCTTACAATGTACCAAGTGCTGAGTGCTGCGGATATAAAGAAAGGCATAAGATAGTCTTTTTCTTCAAGGAATTGACAACATAACGGAGGAGAAAACAATGCATAAAAAGAAGCTGAAAAGGTGATGAAGGAACCCAATGTAAGGAAATAATGGAGTTCTATAGAAAGGATCAAAAATTATCTGAAAAAGTAGGGCTAATTTCATCTTGCAGGATGATGAATTTGATTATGATATCTAGGAGAGCAACCAGAAGGAAAATGATGAGATATATCTTTCTGGAATTCTAGTGAAATAGGTACCAAAGTTGTGTTTTCCACTGAGCCTTTGCTTGTAGATATTTTGGAATTATTCTCTTTTTCTGGATTTTCATCTTGAATGTTCTGTCATCCCAATAGCTTTATAGGGAACAATTTTTTTTGATTGCTCATTCTTCCCAGTCTTCTTTCTGATTTTAGACTTAATGTTGTTAGAGTCAGACTCTATGTACTTCTGAAGGAAAAGTCCTTTTTGGACCTGGCCCTTTTGCTGCCTAGTTATGCTATAAAGTGCTGCGATATTTCAGTATCATTGTTATTGTTTGTCCTTAGTTCTCAAAGAGTACATCAGGGAGATGATACCACGATATGCAAGTGAAACCATCTTCACTCTCTCCTCCAAAGCCATCTGGGTCCAGTGGCAACATATAAATCAGAATGACTGGGGATGGCTCTCTTCAGCTCAGATTGAGAAACTACAGGCTCTTACTACTCTCAAAATAAACTGATGCATGGTAAAGTCAGCTTACAGTCCTCTAGTATGAATTCTCTAAATTTCTGACCTAAGTTTGAGTCTGAGTAACACTAGACTATGCTGGATTCAACCCCTAACAACCAGCTGGAAGGTCTGGTGGTTCTGGGTGACAGAATTTCTGGCTTCCTTTTGATCTGAGATTGCTGCTCTAAAAGCTAAATACTGGGATCAAAGTTGGCAATGAGATCCTGCTCTGTTCCTGGGCTCTGATTTGCACTGCTGTTTCCTCCTCTTTCCATACACTTCCTGGGGTCTACTAATGTACCGCTTACTCAGCCCACCCTGGATCTGTGACATAGAACTAGATTGTTGGAAACACAGTTGGCAGCTGTTTCTGCATCCTACCTGAAGTCATGGTGGCTTGGTATGGGACCACCATGTATAAGAATAGGACCTTTTCTTGCCCCTAGTGCACAACCTAAACCTGGGTGCTATAGTAAGCTCTATGTGGCCACTCCTGGCCAGATTCTATCCTCAATATATAGAAACCTCTCTGCCTACCTCCTTATCTGTTCTGGACTGGAAACATGACTTTTTTGGTGCTTTATCAGAATTCAGTCTGGTACACTTTCTAGGATGTATAGTAGGACTTTGGGGATAAGGATAACTTGCTGTATTTCTTCCTGCAAATTTCCCATTTTATTCCTGTCCTCTTTTCCCCAAACCTTTTGATTCAGGATCACAATGTGCAGAGATTGGTGGGGGGGGAACCCTTCCCTATTTCTTTCCTCTTCTGCTTTTTAATTCCATTGTATTTTCTTGTTCTATCATTCAGAAATTTCATTTCATTCTGGACTTAGTTCCCCAAACATTCTTTTAATTCTTTTATCCACTGAAACCTTCCCTTCACTTTGCCTATATTACACAATCCAGATCCTTGTTGCAGTCCTTGACCAATTTCTAAGTCATTCCTCCTTTTTCTTTTTCTCAAGGATTTTAATACCTCGCGCACAATAATTGCCCTAATCCTATCCTCTTACTTGGAAATTTTAATATATAAATTAACATGACTCTTAAAAGCCCAGGCTTATCAATTAATCAACTTCTTTTAACTCCTAAAATCTATATTCTCACTTTACTTCATCAACTTATTAGAATGGTCATACATCACCATTTCTGATGACTGTGCTACTATCTTTATGATACAGAACTCTGAGGTTCTTTCATCGTAAGGTTTTAAATATCTACTTTCCCTCAACTTAGTCCTCATTATAAATTCCAACTTTCTTACCCCAAATTCTTTTCCCAGGCACCATCTCCTGCTTTGGTATCACTTTATTACCTTCATTATCTTCATTGATTAGTTGTTACATATTGTCCCCCATCATTATATCTTCTGTGTCCCATTTCCCCCATTACAGATAGAGGATACTATTCATGCCTTGCCATACATCAACTCTGTATTGTCCTACCACTTTCTTTCTTTGATTCTCTTTCCAAGTTCTTGAATAACCCTGGAGGAAATCATACCACTTATAATTGGAGTCATAAATTTTAATTTTACCTACTTGCAACTACACCTTCACTGCTTTATTGTAATACTCTTACTTTTTGTTGATTACATATTACCTACAGTTGCCAAAACCATTCCTCTAACCATCCTTCGTAGCAAATCTTATATCCTTCTTAAATGAGAAAAATTGAAACCAAAGAATCTTCCTTATCATCTACCTGTAGTTCCTCCTCCCCCCATTTCATATCTCAAAGTATGTATATCTCCCCTCTAAACTTCCCTCATTTTGCTGAGAAGACCACCACCTTTTCAGTCACATAGGTTCAGAACTTGAAAATTATCCTTGACTCTTCATTGTCCCTCATTCTCCAAAACCAGTCATTTCCCAGATGACATTAATTTTGCATCTTCAACATATCTCCTATTCATTTCCTTCTCTCCTCATATGATTCTTCATGGCATCTTATATTAATTGTTGTGATGGCTTCCTAACTGGTCTCTCTGCCTCTGTTCTCTCTTTTCTCCAATCTAACTTCTATACAACTACTTAAATAATCTTCCTAAGACATCAAACTGGTCACTAACAAAAACCTTCAATTGTTGCCCACTAATTCTAGGGCAAAATGGAAACACTTTTATCTTGGCATTTAAAAATTTCCATACTCTAACTTCAATGTACTATTCCAAGTTTATCTCATTAATCACCCTTCATTCATAAACTAAATTACTTGCTATCCCCCAGACTCAACATTTAATTTCTCTGCCCCTGTCTCTGATACTTGGAGTGCAATCTCTTCTAATTTCAGTTTTTTGGAATATTTCTTACTTCATGGCTCAACCTAAGGTGTTATCTCTGACATGAAGATTTTATTGATTCTAATATTTCATAGTGTGCTGTTTCTTTTAAATTTTCTTTATACTTCCTTTATCATAAAGGTTATATTCCTCTCCGTGAAATCAGAGGAGCTTATAAGTTCTCTGAATTCAGAGACAATTTTCTTTTTATTTGTGTCCCATGCACTCAGTATAATGCTTTGAACTTATTGGAAGCTAAATACATACACATACACATTTATTTGGATTTCTGAGTGCCCAGCACAATGTATTACACATAGTAAATAGTTATTAAATGGTTGAATGAGTTAATGAAATTAAATTCCACTATACCACATAGCCAACCTTTTGTATGCATTATTTTCTTCTATATCCAATTTTAATGGTTTTTTGTTGTCTATCCATTCTTCATAGATAAGAACAGAATTTATAATAAACTAGAAAGAATAATAATTTAAAAAACTATATGGCATGCAATTTAAACAAATTAACCTTGAATTATTTAAATAAGTTATTGAAATTAAAAAATGGATAAAAGAAATGGCATTGACACCATCTATAATACTTTCATTCAGGTTAAAATCAAAATAAACTAATTGCCACAAAAAATTAAAATATTCCAGAAAATGCCATAGTATGCAAATATCTTACTTACTAAACAGAAAGAGGCAACATTGTCAAAGGCAACATTGGGTAAGAATACAAGTTCATTCCCAGAATCTTACAAAGAAAGCAAATAGACAATTGTAAATAATATTAGCTCATAAAGCAAAGAGAAACAATAGAAGGTAAAACCAATTTTTAAAAAGCCTAACACTCTTTTCCCTCCTAAAACAAACTGATTTCTCCATTATGGATAGTGGATATCAATACACTTAGACCCTAACATCAGAGTCCTTGAGATGATTATAAGTCAGGTAGAAAGGAAGCTAAATAGAAGAAAGATAGGAAAAGTAACTGAATTGAAACAAACACAGAAAAGAGATGCTTGCTGGGGATAGCATGACTGAGGGCATTAAGGTGTCCAAAATGCAAGGTATCTGAAGAACCAGAGATATGAAAAAGGGCAAGGACCTTATTAAAATCTGACTAAGAAAATATCCATAACTATCAATCTATATACCTATTTTCCTACCTGCACAAAATCTTTATGACAATTATCTACATGAATTAAGGACATCTTTAATGAATTTGCCAGTAGATTTTCATGTGCAATTTTAAAAAATGAAATGAAGCTTGACCAAGTCAGAATAAGATACAGATGCTGAAAGATAAAAGAAAGTTGAAGATTCCATTGTGCTTGCTATTTATCACAAAGAAGATGACAGCAATGAGAATAAAAAGTAAGGAAGGACAAGAGTTAGATGGGGATTGAGGAAAGGTGATTGGATTTACAAATTCACTGGTTTCAGAAAAGTAGTAAGAACACAATCTTTAATGTTAGGGATTCAAGAGTAGGTGGTTAAGAAGTGAAGCCTTAAGTATGTGAACTTTCAGAGATAAGGAAAAGGAAGATAAAAAGATCAGTTGCTGGGAGAAGGAAGGGAAGGAAGAGAAGGAAAGGGAAGGAAGGGAAGAGAGTAAGGAAGTTGGATCAAAGGAAGATTTTTTAAGGTGTAATGAAAATCTCACTTAATTCTGAGGCTATTAGTAATAAGAGCAGAGGAAAAAGAAACTATTCTTTCATGTAAAATACAATTCCAAAATGAATAAAAGAAAACCCTGTGGTATGAATACTCACTCTAAGGGAGAAGCTGAAGCAAGTTTGACAGGGATAGCCTAAGTACGGAGGAGGTCTGTGCTGTCACACTTGTAGCCAAGTTACCATGGTTCATCCACCATGCATCCACACCCCAGGAGTCCTACTGCTCTCCCCCATTCAATAGGGCTCTGCTCTTGTAGCATTGGGAACAGCTGATTTGCAGAAGAAAAGAATCCTCAGAGTGGCTGTCACCCACAGGCTACACAAAAGATGGTAGGTGTAGTGCATAAGCAATGGCCTGTCTCTGCTTCCCTGAAGGCCATGATCCATCCCATGGTTTACATTCCCATAGACCTATTGTTGCCCAGGCTCTGTGTATACACTCGCTTAAGGCTCCCAGAACAAAATTATTATTGGAAAAAAGTAGTAGAGATTTTGTGTTTCTCCTTTGGGACTCAACAGAATAGTGCCAGAGATTTCCTATGACAGCATCCAACATGAGACTTGTTTGTGTTCTGAGAAGAGAAATCCAGGAGAACTTTATGTATAAAGTCTTTATGCTTAATGGGTGGTCAGGTCCAGGCCATTCAAAGAAATAAATGAGAAGACTTAAAATAATATGATTATAAAGGCAACTTGTACAAACAGGATAGGCAACAAGAATGAGGCAGAATAGACATGTTAATAATAATGGGGGGGTAGCACAAAGAAGGTATACACCTATGATTTCACTAGTATAAAATAGTTGGAATTAGTTGGAAATTGGAAGCAGATCTATAAGTCTTCTTTAACTTGTAGTTTCAGATTATTGCTTGCGGACCCTAAGGAGATGTGAATTTCAAAGGTCCATACATCATCAATATATGTCAGAATTAGGACTTGACTGTCTTGATTCCAAGGCTAGCTCTATCTCTCTTCTAACAAGCTATATGTAATATTGTTAACAATAGCAATAATATGTACATGTTCTATTATTAATACTAAAATAACTCATGAACATAGAATACTTTGATTGCAAAGTATTCATGCATATATTATATATAAAATAGCCCCACAACTCTTTGAAGTAAGTTTCCTTACAGATAAGGAAAGAAACTCACAGAAATTAAGTCTTTTCTAAAGTTACAATGCTAATAAACAGCAAAATCAAACATTTAAGTACATTTCTTCTCATTCTCAAATCATGTATTTTTCACAATACTCAACACTGATGACACTTTTCCCAAATCAGGGAGAAAACAGGTCTGCATATTCTTACATTCCCATTAAAGAAATTTTTCTAAATTTGAGATTCCCTCAGGCCAGGAAAAGGGGAATATAATTGGTCTAATAATCTTTCTAGGAGTTCCATTCTTCTGAATAAGGACTGTACTTGCTCCTATCTTTCTGGAAGTTAATTTCCCAGTCTGTGTTGATATAAATACCTTCATCAAAAGTTTCTGCAGATGGAAAGCTACAGAGGCTTTCCGTCACTTTTCCGTCACTACCCCTAGTACTTACAGGCAAAACAGACTTATGTCATATAGTGAGTAATGGAGTCACATTGACCACATGATTTCTGAGGTCCTAGTAACATGTTAGTCACTTTGACTAATCTCTACTGAAAATGGGGAAACAGAATAGTGCAGGGCGGAGATCAATAGATTGAATAAAACAACCTTCAATAGTTTTCTTCAGTCTATTGTTCTTTCTTAAGATGCTTCAGAAGATGGATCAAGCATCATAAGTAGTAGAGTTATACTTTGCTTCTTATGATACTTCATTGCAGTATGAAGGCAGTGCTGAGTCCTCAAAAATTAACACAGAGCAAGACGTGGCAGATCCTACAAAAATGCTATAGAAGGTTAATGCTATTTTAGAAAGGTTCATCACTAGGTTAGTCATAGGATAATGTCCTTTTCAAGCCTAGCAAGTTTTTAATATCGTTGTTTTTGTTTTGTCTGAGATTGATTGCTATCCCTATCTTTTTTTACTTTAACTGAAGCATAATAAAATAAAGGTCTGGAGCAGAATTAACTTTATTTGTAACTTTCTATTTCAAGTGTTTTCCTACTTCATTAAATAGCCATTGTAATAACCAATCAATACCCTCAATTTTGTTGTGTAAATTATTCTTGGTTGTATTCCTAGTCCCCTTGATCTGTTGGTTTGTGTATTCCACAGATTGCTGCTGAATTCAATAATTTTGAGCTAATGGAAGGTTCTGCAAGCCTTTATAGCAGGCCTGAATTTCTGGCTACTTCTTGGTATTATTTTACCCTTATTTTTTCCAATGTATTCTTATGAGTAGAGCTAAAGGTTAGAACCAAGTCTCCACTATACTCTTTGGCTTAAAGCCATACAGTTATGTTTCTGGAACTTGTCTCTTGTTCTTTACACAAGGAGAGCCCCTGCTCCCTCATGAGTACTCTTCTCTGTCCTGGAATTGTGCCCTAGGACTGCGTAATAGGCAACAGAGCTGCTAGCTGGCATTATTCTTACTCCTAATGAAAGTGCAGGAGTCCCCTGCACTTTTTGCCCCCTTTTTGCCCAGGTGTTTCCTGCCCCAATGTTCAGTCTCTTTACCATTTCTAGGTCCCGAAATGCTCTCCACGACTGGCTGCTGCTGCTTCTACTGTCCTCACCCACTGCTTCATCACTTCACTGTATTCCTCGATAGCTTTCTATCTACCCCTCTTTCTATTTTCCTAAATTGTTTTAGTGTCAATGTGATATGTTCTTGGCTTTCTGATAAGAATTTGGTCTTTTTAAAATTTTTGTTCACTTTGAACAGAGAGAAACATTTTCATATACACAGTACAACATAAAAAAGATTCAATATAAAACCATAAATATCCATTTCATACTATAAAGTTTTTTTAAGCTACATAAAGATATTACACATCATTTCCTTCTAAGTTTTCTCTTGTTTTTCTGCTGTTAATTTTTAATTGTTTTCCCTTCTCCCTTCCCACCCCACCCTACAATAAGTTACCATTAGACACAAATATGTGTACATCAGTAAAACCATACTATGCATGCTTCTATTTAATAGTTCTTTCTCTAGATATGGATAGCATTCTCCCTCATAGGTCCTCTGTAGTTGATTTGAATATTTATAATATATTATAATAAATCATAATATTTATAATATATATTAGTTGTTCAAAGTTATTCTTAGAAAAATATTGCTATTACTATATACAACATTCTCTTGGTTATATTCATTTCACTCTATTATTTCATGTAAGGCTTTCCATGTTTTTCTAAAATCAAACAGCTCATCATTTCATACAGCACAGTAGTATTCCATTAAAATCATTACATTTCACTTAAATTGTTAAAGTTATTGGTATAAAATTGGGTAAAATAATTCCTTTTAATTGCGTTAATTTAATCTTCATTACCAGTAATTTGGTATTCTATCTTTTTAAAAATCATATTAACCAATGGTTCATTTTTTATTATATTTTCCCCATAAAACTAACTCCTAGTTTTGTTTATTGATTCAATGGTTTTCATACATTCAATTTTAGTAATTCCTAAGATTTTCGTGTGTTTAGTATGGCATCTGTAATTTGTTCCAATTTTTCATATTGCATACTTAATTCAGTGATCTCTATTTTATTAATATAAGCATTTAGCAGTATAGATTTTCTTGGGATTATGTTTTTGTTGTTATTCTCTTTAATGAAATTATCAATTTGTTCCTAAACCCACTTATTCTTTAAGATTAGATTATTTAGACTCTAATTAGTTTTGATTTTTTTTGAAGGATTTGGGATTGAGTGACTTCCCTAGCATCACAGAGCTAGTAATTATTCAGTCTCTAATACTGAATTTGAACTCAGGTTTTCCTGACTTCAGAACCAGTGCTCTCTATACACTGTAGCATCTACATGGCCCACTCTCATTAATCTGTTTTGAGGCTCCCTTATTGAATACAATTCCTATTGTACTGTTATTTGAAAAGGATACACTTAATATTTCTGCTTTTCTGCATGTAGCCATAAAGCTTCTATGTCTGATACATGGTCAATATCTTTGTATAGGTACCATCTACCCTGAAAAAAAAAAGATATACTCTTCTCTTTTCCATTCCCATTCAACTCTCTCCAGCTATCTATCATACCTAATTTATCAAAGATTTTATTTACCCCCTCAAGTTCTTTCTTATCTAATTTTTTGGCCAGAATTATCTAATTCTGAAAGGGGAAGGTTAAAATCCTCCATTATTAGAATATTACTATCTATCTCCATCTGTAAATTTATATAACTTCTTTAAAAATCCAGATGCTATAGTGTTTGATGCATATAGGTTTAGTACTGATATTGCTTTATTCTGTATGGTACATTTTCCCATAACATGGTTTTCCTATTTATATTTTTTTCTTAAAATGTGCTTTAGCTTTAACTTTGTCTGAGATGATTATGTTATCCCTATATTCTTTATCTCAGCTAATGTATAATAAATTCAGCTCCAGCCCTTTATTTTACCTTTGTATATCTCTCATTTTAAAATGTTTTTCTATAAATATCATATTGTTGGATTTCAATTTTTAATCTATTTTGCAGTATGACTCCATCCTATTTACAAAATAATACTTACTAATTGTGTATTTCGCTCCATCCTATTTTTCCTATTATCCTTCTCACCTTCTCTTTTTACTCTATTCTTCTTTATACATCTGATTTACTTCTAAGTACTTCTTTCCTAATCTGCACACTTTTAAAGAATTTCTCCCTAATCTTTTTTTACTTTTCCATTTCTTAACCTATTCATCTTTCTAAAAATCCTTCCTAATCATATCACCTCATCAATTTATTTCTTTTTTTAAAAAACCTTTTTATTTGAAAAACATATGCATGGGTAATTTTTCATCATTGACCCTTGCAAAGCTTTCTGTTCCAAATTTTTCCCTCCTTCCACCCACCCCCACCCCTAGATGGCAGAAAGTCTAATACCTGTTAATTATGTTAAAATACTTGTCAAATCAAATATGTGTATACATATTTATACAGTTATCTTGCTGTACA
>JAJPUD010030032.1:523-13446 GCA_023553655.1 Myrmecobius fasciatus
ATCCTCCAGGGAAGAAGATGGTCATTCAATGATATAGGTGAATTTCATCTATTTCTAATGAAAAGACCGGATCTGAACAAAAAATTCGACACCCAAACACAGAACTCAAGAGATGCATAAAAAGGTAAAAAGGAAAGGACTCTTGAGAACTTTATTTTTACTGGGGGGATACTCAAAGTTTGGGGGTATAATTAACTAGATATTACGTTGATTATATGAAAAAGAGAACTAGAGGGGAAAAGGTTGTCATACTGGGGAAAAGAAGGAAAATGGTAAAATAAGATCTAAAAAAAAGGAGGTAAAAACAAGGTAAAATCACTTGAAGAGGCAAAGAAAAGCTAATATAATGGAGAGAAAGAGGGGAGGGAGATGAGCATTGTGTAAATCTTACTCTCATCAGGTTGGGCTCTAAAAGTGTATATCAGACATTTGATTTCACATAGAAATTTGTCTGTTGCTAGAGGGAAGTGGGAGGGAAAGGAGGAAAAGTAAGGGACAAACTAATAGAAGGGAAAATAGAAGAATCAGGGGAAAGGAGTAAAAACAGGGGGAGGGGATCTAAAGGGTAAAGTATTGTTTGGGGGAGAGGGTCATCAAAAGCAAAGTACTGAGGAGGGGGGAAGGGAGAAAGAGGAAAGGAAAGGGGAGTATTGTTTGGGGGAGGGGTCATCAAAAGCAAAGTACTGAGGTGGGGGGAAGGGAGAAAGGGGAAAGGAAAGGGGAAAACATAACTTGGGTAAATAAGATGGCAGGAAATAAAGAATTAGTTATTGTGAATGTAAATGGGATGAACTCTCCCATAAAGCGGAAGCGGATATCAGACTGGATTAAAAACCAGAATCCCACAATATGTTGTCTACAAGAAACACATCTAAAACATAGTGACACATATAGGATGAAGGTAAAAGGCTGGAGCAGGACCTATTATGCTTCAGGTGAACAAAAAAAAGTAGGGGTAGCAATCCTTATCTCAGATCAAGTAAAAGCCAAGATATATCTAATCAAAAGAGATAAGGAAGGAAACTATATTTTATTAAAGGGTACCATAGATAATGTAGCAATATCTATACTAAATATATATGCACCAAGTGCAATAGCACACAAATTCCTAGGGGAGAAATTAAGAGAGATGCAAGAAGAAATAGACAGCCAAACGATACTAGTGGGGGATCTCAACCTTGCTCTCTCAGAATTAGATAAATCAAACTACAAAATAAACAAGAAAGAAACTAGGGAGATAAACCAATTGTTAGAAAAGTTAGGTATGATAGATCTATGGAGAAAATTGAATGGAGACAGTAGAGAGTTTACTTTTTTCTCAGCAGTCCATGGAACCTATACAAAAATTGACCATGTATTAGGGCATAAAAACCTTAAAATCAAATGCAGAAAGGCAGAAATAGTAAATGCATCCTTTTCAGATCATGATGCAATAAAAATCACATGCAATATAAGGCCAGGAGAAAATAAACCAAAAGGTAATTGGAAATTAAATAATCTAATCCTGAAGAATGAATGGGTGAAAGAGCAAATCATAGACACAATCAATAATTTCATCCAGGAGAATGACAATAAGGAGCCAACATACCAAAATTTGTGGGATACGGCCAAAGCAGTTTTAAGGGGCAATTTTATATCTCTAGATGCTTACTTGCATAAAATAGAGAAAGAAAAGATCAATGAATTGGGCTTATTATTAAAAAAAACTAGAAAAAGAAAAAAAATAAAATAAAATAAAAAAGTACAAATGGTTGATATCAGCTAAATATAATAATTTCTCTTTGGTTCATTACAATAGCTTGTGTTTATAAAGCCTATCACTGTACATGATGCACTTCCCCCCCCAAAAAAGGTGGCTCAATAACTTTTCTTGGAAAGGGTTTCTGTGTGTCACAGAGTAAATAAGCAGAACTAGGAAAAATATTACATACAATGACTACAATAATGTAAATGAAAAGATCCCTAGAATGTAGCTAAATGCTGAGGAATTTGAACAATCAACCTTAGCTCCAAAGAAGAAGTAGAAAAGCAATTTGTCTTTCTTAGTAGAAATGAGGTAGACTGGATATTCAGAATTTGATATGATCATAAGTATAGTCATTATGTTATTTGATTTTGCTTTATTTGTTTTATTTAATTGCAAGGCAGGGCTTGTTTGATATAGATGTAATAAAGGCCAAAAGGCACAAAAAATATTTCACGTTTTTATAATTGTCCATCACTGATTAAAATAGCAGCTTCTTTTCCAATTTGTATCAGAAAGTCCAATTTTCTATAGTGAAAACGTTTATCTTTTTAGCTTGATTAGGTGATTTGTGTCTTCTCTCCTCTGCACTATTGCTTTATCATTAGGGTTTTTTTTTTCTCATTATATTTAATAGATGACTCAATCACAGAATACTAACCAAGTTAAAACAGCTAAGAAGAGAGAATGGTATACAGTGTCAGTAGAAGCAGTACTCAAGTGGCTTGAGATTGAATTTATCTGCATGTGAAAGGGACTTATCTGCAAGTGAACATAGTAGGAACACTACTGATAGCTATTGATGCTGCATCCATTTGTGTTTTAGTGTACTATTGAGGCAAATGTTTGCTTTCACCAAGGCATAAATAAGTGAACTGCTATAATTTCATTTTATCTGTGAAGTAAACATATCAGTTGCATTTTTGAACATATGTGAATATAATTTACTTCTATGACTTTAAAGATCTAAAGTTTACTCTTTGCCTCTAATAAATGCATACTGGGGCTGAGGTCAATAAAGTCCTAAATTGGTCCTAGCAAATTCTACCTTTGGTCCCATTTTTAAAATTGTGCCTCACATGGAGAGGCAACATGGAGTCATGAATGGAATGGTACCTTTGGAACCAGGAAGACTTGTATGAGATCTGCCTCTGGTATATAAGTGGAGATGTCCCTGAAATTTTCAATGTCCCAGGAAGTTCTTATGAGGATCAGGGACTTGGAAGTGGAAGGGATCTCTTCAAAGGACATCTTATCCAATACTTTCATTTCACAGAGGAGGAAACAGGTCGAAGAAGATGAAGTCACTTGCTCAAGAGTCCACCAGTTATAAATGGCAAAGGAAGAATTGGACCCCAAGTCCTGCAACTCTGAATTCAGTGTCTTTTGTGCCATACCATCTCTGTCTCTTTTCGAGGGGGCAATTAAGTATCACAGAGGATAGAGTGCTTGAGTCAAAAAGATCAGATTTCAAATCTGGCTTCAGACATCTTCTAGCTGGGTGACCCTGGGCAAACCACTTAATTTGTTTGCCTCAAGTTTCTCATATGTAAAATAGGGATAATAATAGTATCTACCTTCTAGGATGGTTATAAAGATCAAGGAAGTTAATAATTGTAAAGTGTTTATCATGGAACTTAGCATATATACTGTACATGCTATATGTATATATAAATGCTAGTTATATTATTATTATGTTTTAATATAGAATAGTTATATATGACATATACATGGTATAAATTCAAATATAGTATACAATATATAATTATTATATTACTATTATTATTTTCCCATAAATTATAGATGACTTGATGATTGACATGGGTAGAAGTTTGACAGTGGGAATGACTTTTATAGATGACAATAAAATTCTGCACCAAAACAAAACAGACTCATATCTTGTACATAAATTCTAAGTGTAATAATAAAGATTTTTTTCATGAGATCTGGAACTGAATCTCTCAGTGTTATTTAAGATGGAGATTGGCATTCATATATAACAATAAATCAGGGAATATGCCCTGTGCTAAAAGATGCATTGTTGTGAAGATCGCCTACCACTTTCTCCATCCTCCAACTCCCCAAAACATGTCAAAGTTTTCAGAACACAACTGAGATATCTTTGTTTAAATGTCTGGATTTCCAAAAATTTGAGTACTCCTATAATATCTAAACACATGCAAAGTACATTCTCTGGAAGCCTGGGAAAATACAAATGGGGGATCATATATCTTTCACGTCTGTGATCAGCAGGCTGACTTGACTACCAATTCTGAATTCCAATTGGAAACAGGCCATTCAATGATCTGGTCCAAAACTGTTGTGTCAGCAAATATACTCTGAGCTTTGCAAGAAAGGGCTTGGAATATCACAGTCCTTTCTTTTTAAGAGTGTCAGATATGGAGCTATCAGAGGGAACCAAAATACTAAGTGTCTTCAGACCCTCTGTATTAAATCTAGACAATCAAAACATTTATTTTAGTCAGTGATTACAGTACAGATATACAATGTAATAATCTGCTCATTTTTCAGTTGTTTGTAGAATTTTTATAAGGGGATGGGAGAGATGATACTGATGATTACAATGGAATGAAGAAAAAATAAATTAGAGGAAAGATGCCAAGATATCAAGCCTAAACCATCTGGCTTAGAGATGTTTTTAAAAGTGAATCTTTAACATAGTGTGTGTGTGTGCTCGCACACGCACACATGCACACACACACACACACACACACACACACACGCACATTCTAAATTGAATGGGATCTGTTTTTAATGTCTCTTCCAGTTAAGACTCCTTCAAAAAGGTCAAGCCAGAATGAATGAAACGTTTTTAAGAAAGATTGCATATTTTAGTTCATTGTTATTACTTTGCTTATCAAAATTTTTCATAGAATCAGATAGTGTGAGATGGCTGGGTTTTCTCTCTCTCTCTTTTTTTTTTATAAAGGGGGAGGGGGAGAAATATTCTCTCCTTGCACATGGGCTTTTGACTTTTGTTTTATAATGTATTCCTCTTCATTCCCGCAGTCAGGCTCAGGAGGATGCTGGAAGGTTACTTGTCATATGGAACAAAATTTGATAAGTGAAGGGCACATCTGCAAATGTTACTATGAATCATAAATGGTAAAAAGAAAAAAAATCAGTGAAGAATTGTGGGGAAAAGAAAGTAGGGTAAGGGCAAAAGGATTCTCCTAGAGAAGGGAGAATTTTGGTAGGATATGGGATTAGATAGAACAATATTGTTTTTCAAAAGGTCCAAGGAATAATTGTGTCACTCTGAAAGTGAAGGGATTGATTGGCCAGCCATCATATTCCTGTGTAAACTATAATTCAGCTTTAGTTATGATGTAATGACCCCAGCTAATAAATGAAGAAGGAACGAAGCTAGAGCTAGTTCCAGAAGGGAGAAGTATATTGATAGACATAGAACCCAAGATATTCAAAAACAGAAAACCATTATAGAGTACGTTAGCTTGGGGGAAAGTAACCCCAATATATTATTTCTAGTAGGTTTTCTCTTTAGGAGAGCCAAACAGTTTGCTGGAATCTTGAGTTAGGGAAAAATTGCTTTAAAAGGATTAAACACACATAAATGCATATGTACATTTAATCTATCTATAGTATGAATATATATATATGTGTGTGTGTGTGTGTGTGCATATATATATATATATATCATGACCTTGAAAGAATTAGGAAGGATTTCCTTCAAGAGGATTATGCATACACACATACATACATATATATATATATATATATATATACACTTGGAACACACACACACATACACACACATACACACACATACACACACACATATACACACATACATACATATATAGTATGACCCTGAAAGAGTTAGGGAGGAATTTCCTTCAAGAGGATTATAAAAACATACATATATACATACATTATTTATACACACACATACACACCCAGGTTCTCTGTGGCAGTAGGCCCAGCCCAGGATTTCTTGCAGGTGTTAACCATCAGAACACAGCCATGTCAGCTGGGGACAATATTGTAGAGGTTACAAAGAGTATAAATGTCTTCTTTCAGAAGTCTCAAATGGTCATTTCTGCTTAACCCTCAAATAGCCCTGTCTTTTAAAGATGTTCAATTAAAAGCAAATTCTATGAACTTTGTGGTTTCTAAAAATATCATGCTTGCTTCACAACTAAATATATCCTCCCTTCATTTTGTGAGTCAACACCACTGAATCAATGGCTGTGCCTCCTTAAAAAATAGAGTTGTTTCCCAAGTGAACCTATTTGCAGTGAAGGCATTTTTCCATGTTGCTAATCCAGTGGAACTCATTTCTAAGAAATTCCCCATTTCCCTGAAGGAAAATGAATATTTCAAAGTCTTAAACAGAAGAAGGGAATTGGGTTTTTAAGTATCTTGTTTTTAAGTATCTCTGACTCCTGCTTTAGATAGCTCTCATTCCCTTTTTGCCTTCATCCCTAACAGCCATCTTTACCAGAGTTCCTGCCAAGTAAGAGTCTTTTAGTATCTCTCCAAACCACAAAGGCTTAATTTATCCTTTAAAGAAAAAAAGAAACACAAAAAACTTTCAAGAATGTAGCTGTTAATTCAATTTTGTCACATCCTTATGATAAGTTTCCGTAGAACATCTATCCTTCCCTTCTGCAAAAACATAGTTCATTTTATTATCATCATCATTTATTTTATTTCTCCACTAGGTTTCCTAGTGACAGCCAGGGGCCCCTTCCACCCAATCATCTATCCTTTCAACAGAACATCTGTGGTGCTTAAAATTCTGTGGTGGTAGCAGAGGGAACAGAAAGGAAGGCATGAATAAGAAAGATATTTCAGAAGTAGAATCAGTTGGACTTAGTAGTGTGGAGAGTAAAATAAGGTAAGGGTCAAAGTAGACTGACATTTTGAACTTCAGTAACTAAGGGAATAAAATGGAACTTCCATCAGTGGAGATAGACAAACATACAAACCAAATACACATATATACAAAAACAAAAATGTATGCATATATACAAATACATACATATAGAGAGACAGAGAGAGAAACAGAGAGACAAGCATATAAAGGTAGATAGACATAGACACAGATATAGATATAGAAATGGATTTTGAAGGGTAGACATTATGGTTTTCTTTTGTATACCTAGGCAGTTAGGTGTTTCAGTGAATAAGAGCGCATGATTTGGAGTCAGAAAGACCTAAATTCAAATCCTGCCTCAGATTCTTATTAGTTTCATGGCCCCGTAAAAATAACTTTTCCTCATTTGTAATTACTTCATATGTTTGTTATAAGGATCAAATGAGATAAAGTGACTTATAAACATTAAAGTTATGTATAAATGCTAACTATTGTACAACTTTTAGCTATGTCTTTGTATAACTGGCTTTTGATGGGAAAGGAGTCAAACCTTGGATATAGCTTGCAACACTCCTCCCTTAAATAGAAATCAAGAATACAACAAATATATTTTTCCCACACACTAACAATATTTAGGGTCTTGTAGAAATAAAATTCTACTCAAGTAGCTATAATTCTAGCCAGTTCTGAGGAAAGCAGTGTGGTCAACTCTAAGCCCTAATTATTTGCTCTCCTCCTGGCAGGAATCAAGGTTTCCATTGGAGCAGGGTAGGCAGAGGAGAATATAAAGATACTTTCATGCCTTATGCATCCCATACATGGACAGACTTGGGTAAACTATAGTACAAGGCCAGAACACACACACACACACACACACACACACACACACACACAAATACACATGCACACATTCATTCACATTCACACACTCATCCCTACCCTTGTAGCAGATGTCATGGCAATTTTCTATATTTTCTTGAGACAGTTAGATATCCTGAGCAGTTCCTTACCTGGAGCTGTATACCAGCTTGGCCTCCCTTCTTTACTTCTCTCTCCAGTATATTTCATCCTCTTTACATCAATCAAAATGATCTAGAGTAGGAAGATGGTACCCCTTCTCCTTTCCATAAATTTCCAGTGTTTTTTTCCTCTATTGCTTCTAACATCAACTATAAATTTTATGTTTGATTTTTAAAGCTTTCAATAACTGAGCCCCTACCAACTTTTCCAGTTTTTTTTTTTTTACCTCTTAATCCCCTCCATATACTCTATGATCTAGTGATACTGGCATCTTTGATATTCCTCACACAAGACACTCCATCTCCTGACTCCATTCATGTTCATTGGATATCCACCATGTAGAATTCTCTCCCTCCTTGTCTCTGCCTTCTTGTATCCTTCAAGGCCCTGACTAAGATGTCACCTTTTGTAAGAGCCTTTCCCAATCCTCCTTAAAACTAGTGCCTTTCTCTGAGATAATCTGCAAATTATCCTGAATGTACCACTATACACCTGTCAGATTGGCTAAAATGACAGGAAAAGATAACGATGAATGTTGGAGGGGATGTGGGAAAACTGGGACACTAATACATTGTTGGTGGAACTGTGAACGGATCCAACCATTCTGGAGAGCAATTTGGAGCTATGCTCAAAAAGTTGTCAAACTGTGCATACCCATTGACCCAGCAGTGTTTCTACTGGGCCTATATCCCAAAGAGATCTTAGAGGAGGGAAAGGGACCCACATGTGCAAGAATGTTTGTGGCAGCCCTTTTTGTAGTGGCTAGAAACTGGAAACTGAAGGGATGCCCATCAATTGGAGAGTGGCTGAATAAATTATGGTATATGAATGTTATGGAATATTATTGTTCTGTAAGAAACGACCAGCAGGACGATTTCAGAGAGGCCTGGAGAGACTTGCATGAACTGATGCTGAGTGAAACGAGCAGAACCAGGAGATCATCATGCACAGCAACAACAGTATTACATGATGATCAATTCTGATGGACATGGATCTCTGCAATAAAGAATTGTCTCAAACCAGTTCCAGTTGTTCACTGAAGAAAACCATATACACCCAGAAAGAGGGACATGAAATATGGACCACAACGTAACATTTTCATGATCTCTATTGACATTTGCTTGCATTGTGTTGCCTTTCTCTGATTCTTTTTTTCTTGTAGATAGGATTTTTCTTGCATAACTTCTCAAGCATTTCAACATTATTAACATGTAGTGGACTTCCTGCCATCTAGGGGAGGGGAGGGGACTGGGGGTAAAATTTGTATTGGAAAGCTTTGTAAAGATCAAGGTTGGGGAACTACCCATACATATGTTATACAAATAAAAAGCTTAAAAAAATTATCCTGAATGTATTTTATTTGTATGTAGTTCTACAGATAAGTAGAAATAGAATAGAAATATAGCTAGTACTGGGATGAGGAAGATATGAGTTCAAATATGGCTCAGACATTTGGTAGCAGTGGACAAATGACTCCAATCACTTAACCTGTCTGATTAGTTTTCTCACCTATAAAATAAGGATAATAACAGAGTTTACTTCTTGAAGTTGCTGTGAGGATCAAATGAAATCATATTTTTGAAGTGCTTTGCAAACCTTAAGGCGTAATATTGATGCTATTATTACTGTTTGCATTCTATCTCCTCATTAGATTGGAAACTTCTTGAGGGCAAGGGATTGTTATTGCCTTTTTATGTATATTTGCAGCACAACACAGTACAACACTTAATTGGTGCTTAATAAATGCTTGTTGATTTGACTTAAATTTCAGTTATCATTCCCAAGGTCCCCGGCATGTATTTGGTGTATTTAGCATTACAAAGCTGAAGTGAGTAGAAAGTGGCAGTTTTGTACCATTTGGGAACAAAAACTCAGATCTAGAAATTAGCCAAAAAGTAAAGGATGTTTCTAGTCACAATAGCTCATGGAGACTATTGACTAATAAATGACAAGGTCACATTCTGCAGTTTGGAGGAAATATCCATACTGACAACACACAATTTATTAGGCAAATAGTCAAATAGACCAAACCTGAATAACTGAACACAACAACAATCTTGTTAAAATAATGTCTTCTTAAGACATCATTAAAAACTCAAAAAACTTGAACAAATGCTGACTTTATCAAATGGCTCTTCAGTCCACTTTCATGAAAGAGAAGCTCAGATGTTCAATCTAAGTTATAAATAATTTATAGTAACTAAATTAATGAAATGATGGCTAGTAAGAACTTTCATCAGTATCCAACTCACATATTCTAGGAACCAAGCTATGTTTGATATAAATATAAAATAGATACTAATGATTTTTGTTATTTTTGATGCTCTTAGCATTCATGAACATTTTAATGTAGTGCTCAGCATCCTGCTGAGACTTCCTCAGTCTGAATAGAAAAAGCCAATTCATAGTAAGGCAATGAGATTACAAGACATGGTCATGATGTAAGAAATGAGAGGCTCAGAAGGCAGAGTTTGAACAAGAAGGGAGACAGAGATTGTTGGATCTAGAACCAAAGGAGGTTAAAAATAGAAATATCTCATAAGGTATGAGATATTTAGCACTGTTTGTGTGTGTGTGTGTGTGTGTGTATATTTATGTGTGTGTGTGTTAATAAAAAAAGCTGCAAACAAATAGGTTGCCAATTGATTGGCAAGTTGCTGATCAAATTCTAATCTGTGGGTGTGATGGAAAGTCATTGTTCTGGAAGAAATTCTGAGTATGAAGAATTAAGAGAAACATGGGAAAACATGAATTGATACAAAGTTATTTAAGTTGAATTAGAAAAACAAAATATTCAAGCAATATTGTAAGACCATTAAAATGAATATTCCGAGACTTCCTTCCGGGGGTGGAGCCATGGTGGTGGAGATCAGACAGGAGTCTCTGTAACCTCCTCTAACCTTCCCTCAAACCAACAACATATGAAGCCTCTAGACTGATTTTGAAGCAAAAAAATCCACAATATCTGGAGGACAACACAATTCTAGAAGAAGATACTCTGGAAGAACTTCAAAACAGGTCTGTTTTAATTGGGCAGGGGGGTGGTCTGCTGAACCCAGACTGCAGCACAGGGAGACCAGGGCAGGGAGCTGGAGCAGGGAGCTGGAACAGGAGTCGGAACAGGAGTGGGAGCGTTGTGCTTTTCACACACCTGGGAGTCTTCTGGGGGCCTCTTGGGCCAATCTGTCCTGATCATGGGCAGGTGGTTTGGAGGGTCTGCCTTTTGTGGGGGGTAGATTGTGAACCACTGAACCCCTGATGAGCATCGTAACTAGCTGCCATATCACAGCACCCTAGGGCGATCAATCAATCAGCAGGACTGATCAGCAACAGAAATAATTCAATCAGCTGAACTGCCCAGTACCTGAAATAATTCAATCAGCAGAACTGCCCCAGGGTGAACTAAAGCAGAACTGCCCAGCACCTGACATAATTCAATCAGCAGAACTGCCCAGTTCTTGAAATAACTCAATCAGCAGAACTGCCCCAGGGCAAATTAAAGCAGCTGTCCCACCTTTGCCTTAAACAGACCTCAAACCTTTAAAAAAAAAATGAATAAAAAAACCAAAAAGAGCTCTCACCATAGACAATTTTTATGGAGAGAGGGAAGAACAGACCTCAAATCCTGAGGCCCCTAAAGGTAAAGCAACTCCAGAAAAAGCCCCAAAGAGAGACATAAGCTGGTCTCCATGTCACAAGGCTTTCTTTGAAGATTGCATAAAAAATCTTAAAAGAGAATTAGAAGAAACATGGGGAAATGAAATGAGATCACTGCAAAATAAAATAGAAAAAATGGAAAAAGAATGCAATGAACAAAAAAATGTAATTGGTCAATTGCAAAAGGAACTAAAAACAGTAACTGAAGAAAATAAGACATTAAAAATTAGAATCGAACAATTGGAAATGAATGACTCATCAAGATTCAAGAATCAGTCAAACAAAAACAAAAAAATGAAAAGATAGAGAAAAACATGAAATATCTCCTAGGAAAAACAACTGACCTGGAAAATAGATCTAGGAGAGACAATCTAAGGATTATAGGGCTTCCTGAAAGCCATGATGAAAAAAAGAACCTAGAAACTATCTTCCAGGAAATCATAAAAGAAAACTGCCCTGATATTTTAGACCCAGAAGGCAAAATACTCCTTGAAACAATCCACCGATCACCTCCTGAAAGAAACCCAAAAATTAAATCCCCCAGAAATATCGTGGCTAAATTCCAGAACTATCATACCAAGGAAAAGATATTACAAGAAGCCAGAAAGAAACAATTTAAATATTGGAGAGCTACAATTAGGATCACACAGGACCTATCAGCTTCTACTTTGAAGGATCGAAGGGCCTGGAATCAGATATTCCGAAGGGCAAAGGAAATTGGATTACAGCCAAGAATAAGTTACCCTTCTAGAATGAGCATTATCTTCCAGGGAGGAAGATGGTCATTCAATGATATAGGAGAATTTCACCTATTTCTACTGAAAAGACCAGAACTGAACAAAAAATTTGATCTACAAATACAGAACACAAGAGAAACATAAAAAGGTAAGAAGAAAAAAAAAACTCTTGAGAACTATATTTATGTTATAGATATGTATAGAATGAGGGTTGATTTTATGAATCTATTACTGCATTATGATTATGATACGATTACTGTGATTTTATGATCATTATGATATGATTATTGTGATTTTATGATTATTATGATATGATAAACTGAAAAAGAAAATAGCGGTAGAAAAGGGATAACACTGGAAGAAGAGGAAAAGGAGGAAAAATAAGGAAAATTACATCACATGTAGAGGCAAAGAAAACCTATAATGATTGAGGGGAGAAAAGGGAGGGGAATGAGAATTGGGTTAATCTCCATCTCATCAGATTTGGCTCTGAGGGAATAATAAATGTACTTATAAGGAAACAGGAGGGAAAGGGGGGAAAAAGGGGTGGGTGGGGCTCTAAAGGGGAAGGATTGTTTGAGGGAAGTGGTTATCAAAAGTAAAATAGTAGGAAGGAGGGAAAGGGGATAAGAAAGAGAAAAGCATAAGCTAGGGTAAATAAGATGGCAGGAAATACAGAATTAGTTATTTTAACTGTGAATGTGAATGGAATGAACTCTCCCTTAAAGCAGAAGCAGATAGCAGACTGGATTAAAAACCAGAATCCAAAAATATGTTGTATACAAGAAACACATCTAAAACATAGAGATACACACAGGGTGAAGGTAAAAGGCTGGAGCAGAATCTATTATGCTTCAGGTGAACAAAAAAAAGCAGGGGTAGCAATCCTGATCTCAGACCAAGT
>JAJPUD010030033.1:0-13445 GCA_023553655.1 Myrmecobius fasciatus
GACTATTTTAAGGAAAAGTCCATTAATTCCTATACTCTCTAATGTTAATAGGAATGGATGTTGGATTTTATCAAATGCTTTTTCTGCATCTATTGAGATTATCATATGTTTTTTTGTTAATTTGGTTATTAATATAGTCAATTATGTTAATAGTTGACTGAATACCATTTTCTAATCATTTAGTTGAAAATAACCAACTTTATTATTTTTTTAATGACAGCATTATTTATATTTTTTTATTCTAGCATCAAAATAATCTTATTTCAGGTTAGCAGACCTAAAAATAATGATTTACCTGACATTTCAGTTGTTGACATCAGTCTTACTGCATCTTCCTATGCAGTAAAATAATTTATAAAAATAATTCTAAAGGAATCTTGCAGGAAAATTATGTAATACAGCTTAAATGGGTAGATCCATGAACTGAAAGCCTGATAGCTTTGACTTTCTGATTTCTGAGTTTATCTAATATGTTAAAAGAAGGGATCAATTACATGACTTTGACTACTTATCCAAGGTATTCCAAAATATTTAATGCAGTTGTTTATGTCTGTTTTGTTGGAGTGTAGTGGGATTAGTATACCTTCCATTGAGAATACTTGAAACCAACCCAATGAAATGAAAATGTTCAAAACTGATTTTGTCCTCTAGCACAAAATGGGAAGAAATCTACATAACCAGCCTGCTTTGATGAAGAATTACTGTTTTACCACCTATTTAATATTATTTTTGCTTTTATTGGTTTTTTAAAAATAAATTTATGATAACAAATATGGATGTATTTACATATATACAAATAGAATCAAATGAATGTGAAAGATTAACTAGTCTGTTAGGGTTGCCTCAAAAGAAAATACTAGTATTTTTAGGTTTCCTGTTTTCTGTGGGACTATCTGCATTTGGCCCATAGTAGATAAAACTAGCCAAATCTTTCATTTACATTCATTTATGTTACATGCATGCAGAATTAGCTTATGTCACTTTCCAGATAACATATCTAGGGAACCATAATCATACCAAAGTTGCTCTCTCCAAAACTGTCAATCAGTAAGTATTCATAACAAATCTTTCACTTATTAGCTATTGTTAATGTCCAAGAATTGTATTGTTTGTGGTGCTTGTGTTGATCAAGTTACTGTTACAAAATGAATTTCTTTTTATTTCCTCTAATATTGTACTCAAGTATTCTCAATAAAATTATGTTGCAAATTGCTCCTTTTATAAGGAAAAAAAGAGTGTTCATCCCAACTGAGATGGTATCTGGGAAAGCCAGAGTGTTAATCACAGAACATCAGTAAGTGACATCTACAATTCTGGCTCAGTAGCAAAGCAGACCAGTGGGGTCACCTCCAGTCCCAGCTCAGAAGGCAAATTCTGGGAAACCAGACAGTTTCCTGGAAAGAGTAAGTAGGGCTACTCACTGCAGTGAGCAAAACACAAAACACAAGGGGCCCCTGTGTTCAAAGCCAAGGCTCTGAGCTGAACAGGAAGCTTCCCCTAAGAGCAGAGTTCAATCCTAAATGGCACAAAAGAGGAAATTAAAAACAAGAAAAGGAAAGAAAATGACCAAAGAAACCTTAGAAACCATAGAAAGTTACTATAAGGAAGAGTAAAATAGCATCTCAGAAAGGACAAAATGCCTACAGAGGAAACCTCAAAATTGATATGAGTTGGTGTCAAGCCTAAAGGGGCTTTGGGGAAGTATTCATAAAACATTTTAAAAAGCAAATAAGAGAGATGAAGAAAAAATGAGAAAAGAAATGAGAGATATTCAAGAAAGAGTCAACAGCTTGGAAAAGAAAGGACAAAAATTGACAAGAAAACAATTTCTTAAAAACACAATTGGCCAAATGCAAAAAACAACAACAACAACAAAAAGCAAACCAAAACAAAAAAAATAACTTCACCAAAGAAAACACTTTGAAAAGAGAATGGAAAAAAAGAGATACGAAGGCTAACTGAAAAAAAGTCACGTATTAAAAACTAGAATGGGGCAAATGGAAATTAATGATTCTATGACACATCAAGAATCAGTCAAACATATGAAAAAGTGGAAGAAATAGTAAAACACCTCATTAAAAAACAACTAACATGGAAAAATTGATCTAGGAGAGACAATTAAAAAAATATTGGTCTCCCTAAAGGCCATGACCAAAAAAAAGAGCCAATAATTAACTATCCAGAGAAACTGAGCATCATCTTTCAGGGGAGAAGATGAATCTTCAATGAAATAAGAGACTTTCAATCATTTCTATTTTTAAAAAAACAACTAAACAGAAAATTTGGTCTTCAAACATAGGGCTCAAGACAAGCATAGAAAGACAAACAGGAGAATACACACACACACACACACACACACACATATATATATATATATATATATTATGTATACATATATATATACATATATGCAATATTTCATTATATTGTTTAACAAGTTGTACTCTTTACATCACTAGATGGGAAAGTAATATCTGTAACTCCTGAGAACTGTATCTGTTACTGGGGAAATTAGAAAGGAAATACATAGAGAGTGTGGTTGTGAATGGACTCTGATGTGATGATATCCAATAAAAAGACATTAAGTGGTGAAAAAAGGATTGTACTAGAAGAAGAGCAAAGAAGAAGTATCATGGGACAAATTAGGTTACATGAAGAGGTGCAAAAGACCTATTACAATAGAAGGAAAGAAGAGAGAGAGATGAGCATTATCTGAAGCTTAATCTCCTCAGTTTTGGGTCAAAGTAGGAATAATATAATCACTCAGTTGGGTATAGAAATTTATCTGACCATTTACAGAAGTAAGAGGAAAAGGGGGAAAGAAAAGGGAGGGGATCAATAGAAGGGAGAGCAGAAATATTAGGAGAAAGGGGTAAGAAAAAAGAGAAGGGGAGATGGAAAGCAGGGCAGATAGAGGTCAGGTTGGGTTAGAAGCAAAGCACTACTAATGAGGGGCAGGGTAAAAAGAGGACAAATGTGTATATATATATATATATATATACAGAGAAAATAGGATAGAGAAAATCACAGATCTAGTAATCATAAATGTGAATGTGAATAGTATGAACTGTCCTATAAAATGAAAGTGAAAAGCAGTGGATTAAAAAATAGTCCTACAATATGTTGTTCACAATAAAATAATTTGAAACAGAGATATATACAAAATAAAGATAAAAGCTGGTGCAGAATTCATTATGCTTCAGTTGAAGAAAAATAAAACAGGAGTAGCAATTCTGATATCAGAAAAGGCAAAAGTAAAAACAGATCTTATTAAAAGAGTACATCTTGATAAAGAGCACAATGGACAATGAAGTAGCATCGATACTAAACATATATGCATTAAGTAGTAGAACATCCAAATTCTTAGAGAAGTTAAGCCAGTTACAGGAAGAAAAAGATAGCAAAACTATATTATTGGAGGAACTCAATATTCCCTTTTCAGAATTAAACAAATGTAATCACAAAATAATAAAGAAAGAAACTAGAGAGGTTAATAGAATTGTAGAAAACTTAACTATGATAGAGCTCTGGAGAAAATTGACTAAGAACATAAAGGAAAACACCTTTTTCTATTCTCAGCAGTATATGGCACTCACATGAAAACTGACCATTCTGTTAGGGCATGAAAACCTTACAGTCAAATGCAAAAAGGAATAAATGCTTCCTTTTCAGATCACAATGTAATAAAAATTACACTTGTTAATGGGCCAGGGGAAGATAGATTAAAAATCAATTGAAAATTCAATATTCCAACTCTAAATAATGAGTGGGTCAAACAGCAAACCACAAAAATAATCAATAAATTCATCGATGAGAATGGCACTAATGAGACAACATCCTAAATCTATGGGATTCAATCAAAGCAGTTTTTAGGGGAAATTTCCTATCTCTAAATAGTTACATGTATAAAATAGAGAATAAGGAGATCAATGAATTGAGCATGCAACTAAAAACCTAGAAAAATAAAAATCTAAGAATTACTGGACTTCCTGAAAGCCATGATGAAAAAAAAGATCCTAGACATCATCTTTCAGGAAATTATCAAGGAAAACTGCCATGATGTCCTAGAAAAAAGAGGGTAAAATAGCTATTGAAAGAATTCACCAATCATCTCCTGAAAGAGGTCCCAAAAGGAAAACTGCAAGAAACATTATGCTTAACTTTTAGAATTATCAAGTCAAGGAAAAAAATTGCAAGCAGCCAGAAAGGTACAATTCAAAAATTGAGAAGCCAAAATCAGGATTATCCAGGGTTTAGCAGATTCCACTTTAAAAGATCATAGGACCTGAAATTCTGAAAGGCAAAGAAACTTGGATTGAAACCAAGAATCAACTATCTGGTAAAATTAAGCATTATTTTTCAAGGGAAAACATGGGCATTCAATGAAACAGGTGAATTTCATTTATTTCTGATGAAAAGACCAGAGCTGAAGAGAAAAAAATGCTCTTCTAATACAGAATATAAGAGAAGCTAAAAATATAAAAATGAAAGAAAAATTTTTCTTTTAAATGTTAAAAAAGCTTGCATCTCTATATGGGAAGATGATATGTTTAACTTTTGAGATCTGTATCTCTATTATAGGTATACTTGAGGGGATGCAGGTAAAATTTGATTTTAATGTGATGATATAAAAAAGAAACTAGAGAAGGAAAGAGGATTCTACTAGAAGTTAAATTTTCCTGGGAGAAGAAATGTGTAAATGTGAAAAAGACCTATTACAATTGAGAAAAAGAAAGGAGAATGATGAGCATCAGATTTGGTTCAAACAAAGAATATCAGACACAAATTTCCTTCACAGAGAAGCTTGCCTAACGTTGTTGGGAAGTAGGAGGGGAAAGAGGAAAGGAAAGGGGGAGGCTAATAGAAGGGGAGAACATAAATAGAAGGGAAAAGTTATGAGAAAAGGGGAAGGGTTGTAAAAGGGGAGGGCTGTTTGAGGGAGCTGGTAGTTAGGAGCTAAATATTGGGGAGAAGACAAAGGGGCAAATGGAAGAGAAAAATATAAATTGGGGAAATAAGATGACAGAAAATACAGTTAGTAATTTTAACAGTGAATGAGAATGGGATGAACTCTACCATAAAATGGAAGCAGATAGCAGACTGGATTACAAGCCAGAATTATACAATATGTTGTTTACAAGAAACACATATAAAGCAGATTGATGCATTCAGAGTAAAAGTAGAAGGCTGGAGCAGAATCTATTGGGCTTCAGCTGAAGTTAAAACAAAACAAAACAAACAAACAAACAAACAAAAAGAACAGGAGTAGAGATCCTGATCTTAAATCAAGTAAAAGCAAAAATAGATCTAATTAAAAGATATAAGAAAGGAAATTACATCCTATTTAAAGATATGATAGATAATGAAGTATTATCAATAATGAATATATATGCACCAATTGGCATATTATCCAAATACTTAGAAAAGAACTAAAGAGAGGTGAAAGAAGAAATAGACAGAAAAATTATGCTACTGGGAGACCTCTACCTTGCTCTCTCAGAACTAGATAAATCAAACCACAAAATAAATAAGAAAGAAGTTAAAAAGATAAATAGAATTTTTAAAAAGTTAGGGATGATGAACCTTTGGAGAAAATTGAATGGGGACAGAAAGGAATATACATTTTTCTCAGCAGTACATGGCACCTATACAGAAATTGACTATGTATTAGGACATAAAGATTTCAAAATCAAATGCAGAACAGTAGAAAGAATAAATGCATTTTTTTCCAGATCATGTTGCAATAAAATTTACTTGCAATAAAAAGTCAGGGAGACATAGGTCAAAAATTAATTGGAAAATAAATAATCTCATCCTAAAGAATGAGTGAGTGAAACAACAAATCATAGAAACAATCAATAATTTCATTGAAGGGAATAACAATAATGAGGCATCATATCAAATTCATGAGATGCAGCCAACTAGTCCTTAGAATAAGTTTTATATCTCTAGATGCTTAATTGCATAAAATAGAGATAGAGAAGATCAATGAATTGGGTATGCAACTAAAAGAGCTAGAAAAAGAACAAATTAAAAACCCCAATTAAATACTAAATTTAAAATTCTGAAAAATAAAAGGAGAAATTAATAAAATTGAAAATAAGAAAACTATTAAATTAATAAACAAAACTGAGTTGGTTTTATGAAAAAACCCAACAAAATATATAAAACATTAGTCATTTTGAATAGAAAACGGAAAGTAGAAAATCAAATTTAGTATCAGAAATGAAAAGTGAGAACTCTCCACCCGGAAGGGGGAATTAGAGCAATAATTAGGGGTTATTTATATCCATAAATTTATATCCATTTATACCCATAGAAAAGGAAAGAATACTCACAAAGATATGGATTGTGCAGATTAACAGAAAAGGACATAAATTACTTAAATAGTCCCATTTTAGAAAAAAAGAAATAGAAGAAGTTATTAATCAACTCCTTAAAAAAATCTCCAGGGACAGATGGATTTACATGTGAATTCTACCAAACATTTAAAGAACAATTAACTCCAATATTATATAAACTATTTGAAAAAATAGGGAATGAAGGATTTCTACCAAATTCCTTTTATGACACAGAGATGAGGCTGATACCTAAACCAGGTAGGGTCAAAACAAAAAAGACAATTATAGACCAATTTACCTAATTGATATTGATGCAAAAATCTTAAATAAAATATTAGCAAAGAGATTACAGCAAGTTACCCCAATACAATATACCATGACCAAGTAAAATTTATGACCATGCATGAAGGGCTTGTTCAATATTAGGAAAACGATTAGCATAAGTGACTATATAAATAACCAAACTAACAAAAATCATATTATTATCTCAATAGATGCAGAAAAAGCACTTGACAAAATCCAACACCTATTCCTATTAAAAACACTAGATATAGAAATAAATGTCGTTTTCCTAAAAATGATCAATAGCATCTATTTAAAATTTTCAGCAAGCATTACATGTAACAGGGATAAAACTTGAAGAATTCACAAGAAGATCAGGGATGAAAAAAGGTTGCCCATGATCACCTTTACTATTCAGTATTGTATTAGAAATGCTAGCTTTGGCAATAAGAGAAGAAAAAGAGATTAAAGGAATTAGAGTAGGTAATGAGGAAGCCAAATTATCACTCTTTGCAGGTGATATGATGGTATACTTAGAGAATACTAGAGAAACAACTAGAAGACTATTAGAAACGATTCGCAACTTTAGCAAAGTTGCATGATACAAAATCAATTCCCATAAATCATCAACATTTTTTATATAATATAAAATACATCAGCAAGAAATAAGGAGTAATTCCATTTAAAATAACTGTAGTTAATGTAAAATATTTTGTAGTCTACCTGCCAAGACAAAGTCAAGAACTATATGAATACAATTATAAAACACTTTCTATACAAATAAAGTTAGATCTAATCTATAGGAAAAATATTATGTGCTCATGGGTAGTCCAAGAGAATATAATAAAAATTTCAATGCTACCTAAATTAACCTACTTAGTCAATGCCATACCAATGAAACTTTCAAGAAATTATACAGAGCTAGAAAAAATAAAATCAAAGTTCATCTGAAAGAGCAAAAGGTCAAGAATATCAAGGGAATTAATGAAAAAATGCAAATGAAGTTGGCCTGGTTGTACCAGATCTAAAACTATATTATAGAGCAATGATCATCCAAACCATTTGGTGCTGGCTCAGAAATAGAGCAGTAATACTTCACAACTAGGTGGCACAGTGGATATAGCTCAGTCCTGAATTCAGGAGGGCCTGAGTTCAAATGTGATTTCAGATACTTAGCATTTCTAACTGTGTGACCCTGAGCAAGTCACTTAACCCCAATTTCCTCAAGAAAAAAAATAACAGTTGATCAGTGGAATAAGTTACTTTCAAGGAAAAATACTCAATGATTATAATAACATAGTGTTTGACAAACCCCAATATCCCAGCTTTTTGAATAAGAACCCATTATTTGACAAAAACTCCTGCGAAAATTGGAAATTAGTATGGCAGAAACTAAGAATTGACTCACACCTAACACTGTATACCAAGATAAAGTTAAAATTGGTTCATGATTTACACATAAAGGGTGATATTATAAGAAAATTAGAAGAACAAAGGATAGCTTAATTTTCAGATCTGTGGTGAAGGAAGGAATTTTTGACCAAAGAAGAATTGGAGTACATTATTGAATCAAAATAGATAATCTTGATTATATTAAGTTAAAAAGTTTTTGCACCCATGCAAACCAGATTATAAGGGAAGCAATAAACTGGGAAAAAATTTACATTCAAGGTTTCTGATAAAGGCTTCTTTTCTAAAATATATGGAGAATTGAGTCAAATTTATAAGAATTTGAGACATTCTCCAATTGATAAATGGTCAAAGATATGAACATACATTTTTCAGATGAAGAAATTGAAACCATTTCTAGTCATATGAAAAGGTGCTCTAAATCACTATCAATCAGAAAATTGCCAATTAAAACATGTCTGAGATACCACTACACACCTCTCAGATTGGCTAAGATGACAGGAAAAGATAATGACAAATGTTGCAGGGGATGTGAGAAAACTGAGACACTAATACATTGTTGGTGGGCATTATGAACTGATACAACCATTCTAGAGAGCAATTTGGAACTATGCTGAAAAAGTTGTCAAACTGTCCATACCCTTTGATCCAGATCTACTGGGCTTGCATCTTAAAGAGATCATAAAGGACAGAAAGGGACCCACAAGCGCAAAATGTTTGTGGCAGCTCTTTTTGTAGTGGCAAGAAACTGGAAACTGAGTGGATGCCTATCAGCTGGAGAATGGTTGAATAAATTATGGTATATGAATGTTATGGAATATTATTGTTCTATAAGAAATGATCAACAGGATGATTTCAGAAAGACCTGGAGAGTCTTACATAAACTGATGCTAAGTGAAGTGACAGAACCAGATCATTGTACATGGTAACAGCAAGATTATATGATGCTCATTTCTGATAAACATGGATCTTTTCAACAATGAGCCAATTCAGGCCAATTCCAATGTTTTTGTGATGAAGAGAGCCATTTGCACCTAGAGAGAAAACTGTGGAAACTGAGTGAAGTATTTTCACACTTTTTGTGGTTGTGTGCTTGCATTTTTATTTTCTTTCTCATTTTTTTCCTTCTTGATCTTATTTTTCTTGTGCAGCATGAAAATTGTGGAAATATGTATAGAAGAATTGCATGTTTAACATATATTGGATTGCTTGCTGTCTAGGGCTGGAAGTGGGGACAAGGGAAGGAAAAAAAATTGCATCACAAGGTTTTGCAAGGGTGAATGCTGAAAATTATCCATGCTTATGTTTTGAAAATAAAAAGCTTTAATAAAAAATAAAATATACAAAAACTTTGTCAAATCTATAAAAATACAAGCCATTCATTCTCCAACTGATAGTCAAAGGATATGATCAGACAATTTTCAGATTATGAAATTAAAGCCATTTATATTCATATGAAAAAATGCTTTAACTCAGTATTGATTAGAGAAATATAAATTAAAACAACTCTAATATACCATCTCACACCTCTCAGATTAGCTAGGATAACAGGAAAAGATAATGTTAATGTTGGAGGGGATACGAGACAACTGGGACACTAATGCATTGTTGATGCAGTTGTGAAATGATTCAGCCATTCCAGAGAGCAATTTGCAATTATGTCCAATAGACTATAAAACTGTGTGTACCCTTTTATCCAGGAGTGCCACTACTGTGTCCATATCCCAAGGAAATAATAAAGGAGGGAAAAGAACCCACATGTGCAAAAATGTTTGTTATAGCTCTTTTTTGTAGTAGCAAAGAATTGAAAAATAAAAAGATGCCAATCAGTTAGGGAAAGGATGAAGAAGTTGTGGTATGTGAAGATAATGGGATATTATTGTTCTCTAAAATGATGATAAAGCTTATTATAGAAAGACCTGGAAAGATTTACGTGAAGTGATGTTGAGAGAAACAAGTAGAACCAGGAATACAATGCACACACTAACAACAAGGTTGTGCGATGATCAACTCTGAAAGATTTGGTTCTTCTCATTGGTTCAGTGATCTAAAGCAATCCCAATATACTTTGGATAGAAAACTCCATCTTCATCCAGAAAGAGAACCACGGAGATTGAATGTACATCAAAGCATGTGATATTCACTTTCTTTTTTTTCTTTTTTTCCTGTTTTTCTCCTGTTCTAATTCTTCTCTTCTAATATGATTCATAAAGAAATGCTTATTTAAAAAATAATACACATATATATCAGAAAAATAAAGAAAGCAATAAATAAAACAAAAAAAGAGAATTTTTTTTGTCCCTTGAAGACAAGGATGCTTTCATTTTTATCTTTTGATTCCCTATGCCTTATAGAGTGTCTTATAGGTGCATTAAAAGTATTTCTTGAGCAAAAGAATAAATTTATAATTTCAGTATTAAAATAAAAATATTGAATGTGAAACAACTGATTAGTTTAAGATTATGAAAGGAGTATGAGGTTGCATATATATTGTCAATTAATTTATTTAACATACATGGGAAGTGCAGAGAGCAAAATTCCAGGCTATATAAATCAAAAGCTGGAATTAAGGTTGTTGGAAGAAACATGAACCATCTTAGATATGCAAATAATACCAATATGATATGAGAAAATGAAGCATCATTAAGAAGTCTCTTAATGAAAGTGAAAAAGGAGAGTGTAAAACTCAGCTTGAAGCTTAACATCAGAAAGACTAAAATCATGGCAACTGTTTTTAATCCCTTCCTGACAAATAAAGGAAGAAGAAATGGAAACAGTGTGAGATACTTGATCTCAAAGATCACTGCAGATAGTGACTCCACTCAGATAATTAAAAGACACTTGCTTCTTGGAAGGAAAACTATGACAAATCTGGGCAGCATACTAATAAATAGGGACATCATTTTGCTGACAAAGGTATGTATAGCCAGGTCTATATTCTTTCTAGTAGCAATATATGAAGGTGAGATATGGATTATAAAGAAAGTCAAAGGCTGCAGGTTTAATGATTTTGAATTTTGGTGCTGGACAAAACTTTTGCTTTGTCTCGAGCATCAAGGAGATCAAATCAGTTAATACTTAAAGAAATCAATTCATATTATTCCTTGAGAAATCAAATACTGAAGCTCAAACTCAAATATTTTGTCCATATTATAAGGTAGAACTCATTGGAAAAGATCCTGATATTGGAAAAGATTGAAGGCAAAAAATGAAGGGGACAAAAGAGGATGAGATCAATAAATAGAGTTGTGGATGCAGCAAATTTTATGTTTGGAAAGACTTTGGGAGATAGTGGAGGATAGAAGTGCCTAGTGTGTTATGGTCCATGCAGTCATGAAAAGTTGGACATTACTGAACAACTGAAAAACAAGAATAACAAATTTATAATAGATAAAATATCCTTTTAAAAATTTACATTATGAGGGTGGTGGATTGTTTGGGGGAGGGGATCATCAAAAGCAAAGTACTGAGGAGGGGGGAAGGGAGAAAGGGAAAAGGAAAAGGGAAAACAGAACTTGGGTAAATAAGATGGCAGGAAATAAAGAATTAGTTATTCTAACTGTGAATGTGAATGGGATGAACTCTCCCATAAAGCGGAAGCAGATACCAGACTGGATTAAAAACCAGAATCCCACAATATGTTGTCTGCAAGAAACACATCTAAAACATAGGGACACATATAGGATGAAGGTAAAAGGCTGGAGCAGAACCTATTATGCTTCAGGTGAACAACAAAAAAAAAAAAAAGCAGGGGTAGCAATCCTTATCTCAGATCAAATAAAAGCCAAGATAGATCTAATCAATAGAGATAAGGAAGGAAACTATATTTTATTAAAGGGTACCATAGATGATGTAGCAATATCAATACTAAATATATACGCACCAAGTGTAATAGCATCGGAATTCCTAGGGGAGAAGTTAAGAGAAATGCAAGAAGAAATAGATAGCCAAACTATACTAGTGGGGGATCTCAACCTTGCTCTCCCAGAATTAGATAAATCAAACCACAAAATAAACAAGAAAGAAACTAGGGAGATAAACCAATTGTTAGAAAAGTTGGGTATGATAGATCTAAGGAGAAAGTTGAATGGAGACAGTAGGGAGTTTACTTTTTTCTCAGCAGTCTATGGAACCTATACAAAAATTGACCATGTGTTAGGGCATAAAAATTTCAAAATCAAATGCAGAAAGGCAGAAATAGTAAATGCATCTTTTTCAGATCATGATGCAATAAAAATCACATGCAGTATAAGGCCAGGAGAAAATAAACCAAAAGTTAATTGGAAATTAAATAATCTAATCCTGAAGGATGAATGGGTAAAAGAGCAAATCATAGACATAATCAATAATTTCATCCAGGAGAGTGACAATAATGAGACAACATACCAAAATTTGTGGGATACGGCCAAAGCGGTTATAAGGGGCAACTTTATATCTGTAGATGCTTATTTACATAAAATAGAGAAAGAAAAGATCAACAAACTGGGCTTATTAAAAAAAAAAAAACTAGAAAAAGAACAAATTAAAAACCCTCAATTAAATACCAAATTGGAAATTCTAAAAATAAAAGGAGAAATTAATAAAATTGAAAATAAGAAAACTATTGAATTAATAAATAAAACTAAGAGTTGGTTTTATGAAAAAACCAACAAAATAGATAAGCCTTTAGTTAATTTGATAAAAATGAAAGAGGAAAATCAAATTGTTAGTCTCAAGAATGATAAGGGAGAACTTTCCTCCAATGAAGAGGAAATTAGAGCAATAATTAGGAGTTACTTTGCCCAACTTTATGCCAGTAAGTTTGATAATCTAAATGAAATGGAGGAATATCTACAAAAATATAAATTGCCCAGGTTAACAGAAGAGGATATAAATTATTTAAATAGCCCCATATTAGAAAAAGAAATAGAACAAACTATTACCCAACTCCCTAAGAAAAAATTTCCAGGGCCAGATGGATTTATATGTGAATTCTACCAAACATTCAAAGAACAATTGATTCCAATACTACACAAACTATTTGAGAAAATAGGGACAGAAGGTATACTGCCAGAATCCTTCTATGAGACCAATATGGTGCTGATAGGTAAACCAGGTAGGGTGAAAACAGAGAAAGAAAACTATAGACCAAATTCCCTAATGAATATTGATGCAAAAATTTTAAATAAGAGATTAGCAATGAGATTACACAAAGTCATCCCCAGGATAGTACACTATGACCAAGTAGGATTTATACCAGGAATGCAGTGCTGGTTCAGTATTAGGAAAACTATCAGCATAATTAATTATATTGATAAACAAACTAACAAAAATCGTATGATAATCTCAACAGATGCAGAAAAAGCATTTGATAAAATCCAACACTCCTTCCTCTTAAAAACACTAGAGAGTATAGGAATAAATGGGCTTTTC